>APFE031224514.1:42670-53873 GCA_000404065.3 Pinus taeda
ATATATATATTCATTAATTAATTAATTATGTTTCTGACACATCCTTTCTGTTGAGCAAGTTTGTGTTTAATGCATATGTCTAGAATATGTTTTAGTGTGTTGAATCTGTATTATTTGAGTGCGATAGAAAGTTTAATTAGCTAAACATGATTTGAAGTATTTGTTATTCACACATTGAACTATGATTATTTTCGATTTAAAACTATCTTATTCTATCGATTCTATGATAACTTTTTTTTTATATCTAATGTTGCATTATTGATTAAATTGAAAATCAACATTTGAAAACAGTTTTTGATCTGAGACATAGATCTCTTAATAATACAATTGTTAATCGCAAGTCTTTAGATTTGAATAAATGTTGTGCAGAACACAGAAAGATGGATAAAGCTTTTATTGTGTTTAAATGTACTAAAAATCCATACAATCTTTAAGCACTCCGCACAATGTATCAATGTTGCTTGTTCCATGCCTTAATATAAATCATAATATGATATAGATGTGAAATTAGCTCTATGTAAAACATGCATAAAAAAACTTCACTCAATAAGCAAATATGGTGATTAACCATTTTATGCAATGCTTTAATATGTAACTTTTCAATAATCAACAATTCATGGTCCATAATGTTACTACATGTGGATGAGTAATGTATACGAAAGAGTAAAAAACAATGAACTATTGATTTCCACACAATGAAATCTTGAAAGCATCCTCCGCACAATTGATTGTTAAAAGCTTTGCTGACCAACAAATTGCTTCACGTATTCGATTTCTCGAGCGACATGCAAATCATACAGTGCCACCTCACATAAGATTTGATTTTGCCATTACAACTTTTAATCAATTAATTACCTTCATTGGATAATTTTATGGTATTTAAAACTTTTACAGGTTTAGTTGTCTGAGTTCTAATGATATTTCACATTTTCCTATTACATAAAAGTTTTACATTTTCTAATTTGATGATATTTCATGTTTTCTACAATAAAAGTTTCAATTTTGTTTCATGCTCCGCACACTTATGCGAATTTTCATTATGAGAGCGCAACCTTTAATCAATTAATTAGCAAATCATTTAGTGTGGAGTGAGGACATCCACACAAACAAAGCTTGAAAACATCCTCCACACAATGGACTTCCTCTGTACTCCTACAAATATGTTTAATTTCACAAAGATAACCATAAACAAAGCTTACATTGTTTGTAGATTTCATTGTGCACAAAGCTTTCATTGTACAAAATTTTGTCTACACTTTACACAACCTTTACCTAATTGACTAATGATATTCGAAATATGGAAATATAGATTATTATTTATTAAAATATTACCAATGATATCGTATGGGTCCACTGCTTACCTCGGTGGTATTGCATATAGCGATAAACATATCAATACTAGCAATACGGTCCACACTTCTTCCTAAAGCCACTTAATAACATAGTATTTTTTTGTAAATTGTGTGACTAAAATACTTGTTTATGAGTGTGAGCATATTTTTCGTTGTGTGGAATGTGAAGGTCCGCAAATGAAAGCTTCAAAGCTTCTTTTGCACAATGGAATTCTTGCACAATCCCGCACATATGCCTAATTACACAAAGATAACCATAAACAAAACATCTCTCATAATATCATGCTATCTCCTTTAGCTGATTGGCCACTTCAAGGTGCACGGAGCAATGAATCTTTGTGGAATGAAGGATGTGCTGAGGACGGGGTGTAATGCCCCACTTAATCTTATCATGAAAATTTTATTAATGTTTACATTACCTGAAAATATTGAGAAATATTGGTGAATACCTTCATTTGGGAAACTATAAATTTTATTTATTGATATAAAATTCATTATTGTTATTATTCAAATTCCCAACTTGTCTTCTCAAATTGAATCTTAGATAGGATATGGTCTCCTTCCATTATTTCAAACTATATATATTCATCTCACATTCCCAAATGTACTCTCACATTTACTTGGGAGAAGATACGGTCCTCTCCAACTAATTACCAATTTATATATTCATCTCTCATCCCCAAAAAATACTCTCACATTTACTTGGAAGAAGACATGGTCCTCTCCAACTAATTACCAATTTATATATTCATCTCTCATCCCCAAAATGTACTCTCACATTTACTTGGGAGAAGACATGGTCATATCAAACTAATTACCAATTTATATATTCATCTCTCATCCCCAAAATGTACTTTTACATTTACTTGGGAGAAGACATGGTCCTCTCCATTAATTACCAATTTTATATTCATATCACATTCCCAAATGTACTCTCAGATTTACTTGGGAGAAGAGAAGTCAACTGTAAGGATGAGGAAGAAGTTATGACATTAATGAGATGTGGTTGAGGTGGAGAGGAGAGGAGGGGCATAAAAAGGGAAGGAGGAAGGGAGAAAGGGGGATGTTGGGTCATGCTTTTGATTGTGGTTGGCTGTGGTTTTAAGGAATTGTTTGAGAGAGAGGAAGCGAGTATTGTTTATCTTAGTCTTAGACACACACACTACATCTGTTTGGACTTGGGCTTAGAGGGTTAGGGAACCTGTGGAGATTTCCTGAGCTAGGAATTACTTCCTAGTTGGCTGGGAGGTAAATCTAGTTTGTAGTCAAGAGAAACATTCCAGCAGGAGCAGCAGCTCAAGGGCATCTCCACCGAGCCATCGGTATAGGTATTCCTCTATGCATAGATTACTCATGTAAGTGATGGAAATGAAATGTTCACTATTAAAATTATAGGGATTAGTATTTAAATGGTAAATTATAATCGTTTAAATGTCTTGTAAGAAAATAAATTATTGCCTCTTATTGCATTTAAATTTAGAGAATATAGATATGTTAGAAGACCCTAGGATGGGACCTTTCACGTGATATCAGAGCTTTGGTTCAAAATCTAGACCCAAAACCCACTAAACCCAAATTCCTCTGTAAGTGCTTGTAACCCTCATAAGGACTTGTAATCCTAATATATACATATAACAATTTATTTTTAGATTGAAAATGATACCCTCTTTATTGCCATGAAAAGCAATAAACCTGAAGTAAAAACATGTTATAGTTGTGTTTTACAGGCATATTAACTATCATATGCTAGGTTAAAAAGAAAAGGGAGAGATGTCTGTATATGTTCCTGGGTATACCGTGGAAATTTTCACCGTGGGACCTTTCTGGTTTTCTGGACAAATACTGTCCTTCAGTGTTGATGCCCAACTTCTCTAGATTGCATCTGAAATTAGAACCTTAGCATCCTCCATTACCCTGTCTAGCAATGTCATTGAATCCATCTGCTCCTATCCCTCTGGTAATAAGGAACTCCTCCGCCTTCATTTTCCTCCTCCGGATTTTAAATATGTCTTCCCTGTTTGTGGTCGGTACCTGTCTTTGGCCTTAAATGTATGAACTGTGTTCTTAACCTCGATCCAACTGCACCCTGGCTTCTTTTTCAAACCCTTTTGGTCGATTGATTTGGTCTTTGATTGATTATAAAATGGACGCATTGCTCTATAATTTCATGCCCTCAAGGTTGATCTTATTCGTTTCGATTTCTCTATTGTTCTCAGAAATGTCTTGTTCGGAACAGGCTTGACAGGCTTAAAGTCAGACCTTTTTTTTGTTTTATGATTTTCTGTGAAGGAATGATGCTTAAAGCTTTAAATATTGACGCAGGCGGAAAACAATGGATTAACACACACACCAATGGATCAATATAACCCAACAATCACCCCATCTAGACACCCCTTTTCTCTAAAAACTCTACCTTTTCCTTTCGGAATCGGAATGCCTTTGAAAATGCCCAAAATAATGTTTTTCCCCTTTTAATAAAAAATATGCGTTATTATCTAAGATCGGGATCTGACCGATCTGACGGTCTAGATTTAATCGCTTTATCACTAGTCAGCAGTCGCTAGGTCCTTTGACTCGGAACTTTCCTATGGCAGAGTCCCACTGTGATTTATCACTAATCGCTATCAGCGATCGCTATTGTCTTTGCTTAAAGCCTTACCACTCCCCCTCAAGAGTTCCGATGCGATATGTTGCATGTCGCAAGGTTTCGGGGTTGGGCCTTTGACATATGCCGCTCTGCTTTAGCGATGCGATAATGTTTCATAGACCCGACAAATCTCAAAGGTTCTGTATATAATATTTCAAATCCAGCTTTCGGATCCATTAAGTGTTTTTGCGTTATTTCTTACTATAATTGGGATATCCGCTTGCAGGACCAAACTACACTAATTCTGCCTTTAACTCTGTATTGTCTACTATGAAGTATGGAAACAGGGAAATCGTTGATTCTTTCCTGAATACAAAGAAAACACATGGAAGCATAACACGATTCTGCAAGTTTAATAATGAATTACACAGACAGCATCATTTATTCATATTTAAAAGGGTTATAGAGTCTCGGCCTTGGACCTGATTAAAACAAATAAAAACCTATGTTTCATATGCAATCCACATGCAACTCTACCCTCGCTCTACTCGATCCTCTCCTCAATTCTCGTATAGCATCATGCTCTGCTTCACATTTCATGTTCAGGGACCTGCTCCTTTTGAAATCCTTTGAAGCCCTAGGGGTCAACTTCTGGCATTTCACAACTTTAAATCTCTTTAATAACCTACCGTGAGTGTTATTCAAGGCCTTAAGCTCTTAAAACCGTAGGATAACAATAAATTGGGATACACGGGAAAACCCGCTCCGTTAGGCTTAGCCGGATCTCAAAAAAATATACATATGAACCCATATATCTTTAGGGTCCGCTCATCGCCCTTCGCTATTGGTCTATCGCAATCGTTATGGTAACGATTGCAAATACATAAAATCAAAAATATATAAATAACACGGGAACACATGGAAAACCCGATCAGAAACCTTAACGCCGGACTTCAAAACTTATACACCCGTAACTATAATTATCAGCGAGTCCGCCTACTCCAAACTACCTCTGCGCTCTCCGAACTCCGCTTTCCCCAATCTTCGATCAATGATTCATCGCTATCGAAATATCGGCCATTGGCATATCACCATGTCATAGCCCTTAACCGCCCCGACCTCCGATCGGCGATCAAATCATGACTGTCGATCCTGGATAGTGATCCGACGATTATGATTAAATCACACATTGGCCCATCGCAATATCACAAGTCGCAATTCCATGAGCAGGCTCACTCCACTTTAAACCTCCGATCCAATATTGCCTTATGTACCCGATAAGGTTATAAGTCACCCCTTATGAAATTTCAAGTTTGAGTTTCGAATCCGGTTCTGTGTTTTGCGCCTTTTCTCAATGTAAACTAAAATTCGGCTTGCGGGACTAAATCAATATATAAAATGAAAATAGGGGAACGCCGATATTAATTAAAACATACAAATGACTGTTGCGGACTTTATCAAGGTATTAGATGGGAAACCAAGCCAATCACGCTTTTAAAAGATTTAAGAAGAAAGTGATACAAAATACACCAGTCATGCATAAATTCTGAATTTCAAAGACGAAACCGGTATGCTAATAATGCATAGGAAAACTTCAGAGGTCGCATTACCTCCGAGATTGAGCAAATTTAATACTAATACACTCTCATCGCAGAGACCCATATCTCTATTTTAGGCAGCCATTTTAAAGTACCCCAAGGAAGCAGTTGGTCTACAATCATTAATTATTCGTCTTGTAAAATGTCACTATGCGATAGTAGTTACATGTGTTCAAAATTGTAAAGGCATTGTAGGTGTTCCAATTTCCATGTTGCACTCATTGCTAAGAATCTTACTTCTTTGGTTACTTTTCATTCACATGAAGGTTTCGTTGTGTTAATTCCTAGAGAAGATACAATAAATCCATGGTTTTGGCTTATGATAATATTATGTATACCAATCCATGTGTCGATATCCTAGTTGGATAAAATTCATATCTATCTTAAATTAAAGGCTTGAGTCTATGTATCATTCGAACACATGCTATTCAAATTGGAAATTGTTTCCATACCATGAATTAAGATTGTACCCTGGTAAATAGAAATGTTTAGACAATGCACAAGAATGGTGCCCAAGTGGGGGTGTATAATTGTCATAAGTCATGATATTTGTTCCTTAACAATTGCCCAATGCTTAGAACTATAAAATTTTATCCAAACGACATCTGGGTTGTGGTTTTCCTTGAATATGCCTTCAATATTCCACCAACACTAAAGACAAGGCCACCTTTTATATTGTGGTTCCATGGATATAACTCATCTAAAAACATTGATTTCTATCTTCAAACATATAGCACTAGCCATTCGATAAACATCAATTAGATACTATACACCTAACAATAATGTCAATTTTGAGTTGGTTGAGACAGCTAAGCACCCCCTTTGAAAACTAATCTAATGTTGTAGATGAAATTTCAAAAGGGGTCTAGATATAATAATGTGATTAAAAATGGAACGTTAATGATTATGTGAAGGCTCAAAAACGTATAAAATGGATTTAGCATGATTGTTTAGGGATACCTAAGGATACTTAAGGGTGACTAAAAGTGTGTGGTAGCACTTGCTTAGATAACAACGGGGGGGAGGGGGATTTAGTAGAACCATGGTTATTATCTCTGTATTAGAAATAGTTGTTTACAAGTATAGCAAAAGGGAAAACTTGCATCTATTATTATGCAAACTATGTGTGAGACAAGTGAGAACTAAGAAGGCCCTAAGTTGTGCTAATAATTCTTAGGAATCGTGCAAATTTTGAACAAATTCAAAATGGTGAGGACACGAAGAAATCAAGGACCCGGAGAGTCATCACAAGGACCTCTTACAAATAACCCATTACCTTCACCAGAATTGACTCTCATCTTGTGTTCCCTAGAAGCAATTAATGAGACCTTAAGAGGGCGCCAAACAAATGAAGTGGAAGAGGAACACCCTCCATCAGGGTTAGGGAATCTCAAGGGATCTAGAGACCTTGATAGAGGACCTCCAATTGAGGACATTACCAGGGAGCTCCAGAAGATTAAGCTCCCAGAATTTGCAGGAGGTCGTGCCACCGAGCGTGCAAAAGCCTCGTTAGAAGGAATGAGAAGGTGCTTCGCACTAAGTGATTATAATTCCAATTCCGAAGCCAAAATAGTGGTATTCCAACTCAGAGATAGAGCTATGAATTGGTGGGGTGACTTGGAGCATCAACTGCACCTCACTCCAGACACAATTACTTGGGAATTATTTGAGGAGAGATTCAGGAAAAGGTACTTGCCAATGTATTACAAAGAACAATAGGTAGGAGCCTTCCATGCCCTGGTACAGGGAAGTTGTACAGTAGAAGAATATGAAATTCGATTCATGGAATTGGTCAGGTATGTCTCCTACATGGACATAGACCAGTGCCAAGCAGATCATTTTATTTATGGATTGAACCCTAAGATTAGGGCAATGGTGTGGATGTGGAAACCATCCTCAGTTGTAGAAGCTGTAGAATAGGCTCATTATGTTGAAGAACACTTAGACTTAAAGGGTGGAGGTAGGGCCATCTTTCCACACCAAACAAGTTCTATGGGGAAGGCCCCTCGTACCTTCCAAAGGGGATGAAGTCTGAGGCCACCACCATATGGAAATAGGGTTGTACCTAGAGCACCAAAAGTGGGGATTTCAATGGTTTCTAGTGCAGCTTCACCCGCATCTTCAAGGGTGCGTACAAATCAAATTCATATGCGAGGAGCAACAAGTAGGGGCAGGGGTCCCAGGGGAAGTAACTCTTTCCAAATAACTCCACCACATTTAGTTCAAGGTCCACCGCGCATCACTTGTTGGGGATGCAGAGGACCTCATTACCAGCAGGACTACCCTGAGTTACAAACTAGTAACAATCATAAAGAAGGAAAGGAACCAGTAGGGGGGGCAAGTAGCCACCATCAAATCTATGCAACAACTGAAAATCAACAAGTTGAACACCAATCTGTCGTGGTAGAAACCTCAGGTATGATAAACAAAGTAAAATTTAAAATTTTGTTTGATTCTGGTGCTACAGATAATTTCATTTCACCAGTTGCATTAGAAAAATGTGGGTTGGCAGCCTATGAGCACGATGACTTTAAACAAGTTGAGATGGCTTCTGGGATAAAACAAGTAGTAGGACCTAGTGTTGACCAATGTCAGGAATCGGGGTGTATGACTAAGTTAAATGCATACGTCACAACATTGGGGACGTATGATGTAATTATCGGAATGGACTAGCTAGAAGCTCATCGAGCTTTGGTAGACTGTTTCAAGAAGAAAGTGATATGTTTAGATGATGAAGGTAGGCCAACTGAGATTTTTGGAATCAAGAGGGGAGTGTCACTATGATTTATATCCATGATGAAGGTAAAACGTTGTCTCAGACAAGGTTGCAAACTATATTTGGTTGAGGTTGTAATGACCAAAAAGGACCTTCCCTAGATCAACATCTAATTTTTTCAGAATTCAAGGATGTTTTTCCAAAGGAATTGCCTGGATTACCTCCTATAAGAGAGATTGATTTCACAATCAACCTAAAAACGGGTGTAGAACCAATATCTAAGACACCCTATAGGATGACAACTCCAGAACTTTGTGAATTGCAGATGCAGTTAAAATAACTCTTAGACTTGGGATTTATCAGACCTAGTATTTCACGTTGGGGTGCACCAATGATTTTTTTCAAGAAGAAGGATGATTCCTTGCAACTATGCATAGATTATAGAGACTTAAATAGAGCCACGATAAAGAATAGGCACCCGATACCTAGAATAGATGACCTATTTGATCAAATGAAGGGAGCAGCAGTCTTCTCAAAGATCGATCTACGATCTGGATACCACCAATTGAGGATTAAGGAGGAGGACATCTCAAAAACTGCCTTTCAAACTTGGTTTGGGCACTATGAGTTCGTAGTTGTTCCATTTGGTTTAACTAATGCAACAGCAGTATTCATGAGCCTCATGAATGTTGTGTTCAGGAAGTACTTGACCAATTTATGCAAGTTTTCCTTGACGACATTCTTGTATATTCCAAGAATGCAAAGGAGCATAAAAGCACCTAAGGGTGGTATTGACTTGCTTAAGGGAAAATCAATTGTATGGGAAATTGTCAAAATGTTCCTTCTTTCAGAAGAAAGTTCATTACCTTGGGCACATCATTTCAAGAGAAGGGATTTCAGTTGACCCGGAAAAGGTGAAGGCCATAATGGATTGGCCAGTACCAAAAAATGCCCATGAGATACATAGTTTTATGGGGCTAGCAGGGTATTATCGTAGGTTTGTGGAAGGCTTTTCAAGGATTGCAAAACCCATCACCACATTACAACGAAAGGGGGTCAAGTATTAATGGACAAATGAATGTGACACTGCATTCACAGAACTAAAGAGGTTACTAACTAGTGCATCGGTTCTTTGAGTACCAAATATGGGAAAAGACTTCACTGTCTACACCGATGCTTCAACACAAGGATTGGGTGCAGTATTGATGCAAGAAGGCAAAGTAATAGCTTGCGCATGTAGAAAATCAAAGAAACATGAAGAGTTATATGCTACCCATGACTTAGAATTAGTAGCAGTGATGTTAGCCTTGAAGTTGTGGAGACACTACCTCATTGAGAGAAGATTTGAGTTAAGCACATATCATCAAAGCCTGAAGCATCTATTCACTCAAAGGGATTTGAACACCAGACAAAGGCGGTGGAGTGAATTCATGAGTGAGTATGATTTTGAGATCTCATACATCAAGGGAAAGGAGAATGTGGTGGTGGATGCACTAAGCAGGAGACCACGAATCTTCTCCCGAGTAGCCTTAAAAGTAAATTTAAGGGAACATATATCGGAGAAACTCTTTGAAGATAGTTGGTATCTAAAAGTCATCTCAGCAATCCAGAATGGGAAACAAATAGAACCAAAGTTTGAGGGATATGTCCTTGAACCAGATGGGCTATTGAGATTTCAAGGGAGAATGTACGTACCTAAGGAAGAGGGTATAAGAAAAACCATCCTTGAAGACAGACATAGAGCACTCTATTGTGCACATCCTGGAGTAAAGAAGATGTATGCACACATGAAGAAACTCTTCTTTTGGGAAGGCATGAAGCATGATATAGTCGTGACTTCCGCCATGTTGGTTTTATCAGTAGTTAGATTGGTATAGTCGATGCCGCTGCATATAGTAGTAGAGAACAGATAGGGTGGGAACAGAATTAGGTCAGGATGGATAAGAGGATATAGATTAGTTGGAGACTTTTCATGGGAAGTAATGTCATTGTCTGACTTATCAAATTTTACTACTATAACTCTCTCTATTTTGTTATGCCTTCGAACTCCTTGTATCTTTTCACTCTAACTTCGAGAAGAAGTTTTCTGAAGGAGGGTTGTATGTAATGCCCCACTTAATCTTATCATGAAAATTTTATTAATGTTTACATTACCTAAAAATATTGAGAAATATTGGTGAATACCTACATTTGGGAAACTATAAATTTTATTTATTGATATAAAATTCATTATTGCTATTATTCAAATTCCCAACTTGTCTTCTCAAATTGAATCTTAGATAGGATATGGTCTCCTTCCATTATTTCAAACTACATATATTCATCTCACATTCCCAAATGTACTCTCACATTTACTTGGGAGAAGATATGGTCCTCTCCAACTAATTACTAATTTATATATTCATCTCTCATCCCCAAAATGTACTCTCACATTTACTTGGGAGAAGACATGGTCCTCTCCAACTAATTACTAATTTATATATTCATCTCTCATCCCCAGAATGTACTCTCACATTTACTTGGGAGAAGACATGGTCCCCTCAAACTAATTACCAATTTATATATTCATCTCTCATCTCCAAAATGTACTCTCACATTTACTTGGGAGAAGACATGGTCCTCTCCATTAATTACCAATTTTATATTCATATCACATTCCCAAATGTACTCTCAGATTTACTTGGGAGAAAAGAAGTCAACTGTAAGGATGAGGAAGAATTTATGACGTTAATGAGAGGTGGTTGAGGTGGAGAGGAGAGGAGGGGCATAAAAAGGGAAGGAGGAAGGGAGAAAGAGGGATGTTGGGTCTTGCTTTTGATTATGGTTGGTTGTGGTTTTGAGGAATTGTTGGAGAGAGAGGAAAGGAGTATTGTTTATCTTGGTCTTGGACACACACACTACATTTGGTTGGACTTGGGCTCAAAGGGCTAGGGAACCTCTGGAGGTTTCC
>APFE031224518.1:0-18077 GCA_000404065.3 Pinus taeda
AAATTGTTGGAAATAATACTGAGAGGGGGGGGGGGGGGAATCAGTATTATCAAATCTTTTCAATAAACACTTGCAAATCTGACTAATGAAACTTGTATATACCTTACAGATTTTAATGTAATTTATTCTTTAGATGTTAACCATTAATCTGTATGTCAGAACCATATAATAATAAACAGGAACAAGAAACATAGACAGTCACACACCAAAGAGCACCAGATATAAGGTGGAAACCCAATGTGGGTGAAAACCAACTGCTGCAATATGTCTCTATCTTCTTTCAAAGAAACTTCTTTTGATTTTGTACTGGGGCAGTGCTTTGCCAATACGCAAGCTACAACCTGCAGAGAGCTACAACCCTCTCTCGTTTTCCAGCTTCTCCTGGAAGGGAGCTACAACCCCCTTAGCTCTTGTACTAGCTAAGATACTAGTACGTAGGTGCTGACCTAAAGAAGGTTACTACCTTCTCTTTCTTCCAGGGACCACGTTTCATAAATTTTCAAACTGGATCCAAAACATCAAGTACATGTGCATCACCCAATCTCCTTTAAAAAAATAACTTCTTAGAATGCAGTATCCAGAAAATAACACCAGTAACCAGACACCAATTTAAACCCAGATCTCTGCAGAAACAGATAAAAGACAGCTAAAATATATTTCAGGAAAGGTCCGCAACTTCACCGAAAGAAACCTATGGATATCCACACTTCTGCCGTGGCCGCTCCAACTCTTCAGTAGATCTGACTTATAATGCTCAGGTTTCTCCTTGATTCAGATTTAACTATGTCTCACCGACCGATTATCAGAAATTCAGATCTTGCTCTTCTTAAGATTTTCAACTCAACTGTGATTAGCCAAATGATCTCCTTTCCTTTTTATAGGCTAGGCCTCACTCAAAAGCATGGACCAAAACCATTGAGAAACAATACCACGGACCCAATACTTGGGTTCAACTCTTTTGGATGCAATACCACGGACCAAAACCATAGGATCAAAAACTGTCGGACTAATACCATGAACCAACCATAAGGTTTCCCATGTGTGTGCGCTTTTCTCTGCATGAAAGTGCGTGAAATTTTCTCTGCATGAAAGTGCGTGAACTTTTCTCCGCATGAAAGGAACTTTTCTATTCATGAAAGTGCGTGAACTTTTCTCTGCATGAAAGTGCGTGAACTTTTCTCTTCATGAAAGTGCGTGAACTTTTCTCTGTATGAAAGGAACTTTTCTCTGCATGAAAGTGCATGAACCAGAAAATAACTTTGCTGCACTATAATTTATCATCTGAGATGAGTGGGTTGCCATCAAGTACAACATATGTATCATAATTCCAACACTGTTGAACCGTCATGGCAGGGATCGTTCTCTCACTAGCATTTAGGTTAGGGAAAACCATTTTCCACTGCATCTTGCATATTAGCCTCCATTCAACAATACATTAGCCATAGGGTTGACCCCATCATATGTTGGTTAGCACACCATTTTCACTCGCTGATTTTTAAAATCATGATGTGATGGTAGAGCCATCCTTTACATGGGCATCTTAGTTAGAACCTCACTGACATTGGTTGCCCATGTTGCTATACTAAGTAGGCTCAGGAGTCCTCTTTAGTCCCGCCATGACTGATGCGTTGAAGACACATTCTCCTTTCTTCCACGCTAATTTCTGGCCTTATACCCTAGAGGCTCCTTTGTGTTGAGTTGTAATACTACATTGCATTTTGGCTATTTGCACACTTTTGGCCTTGATCCGACTTCACTTGGACTCGTGTTTAAGCCACTTATTTGACCATGTCTTATGCAAAGTCAACCATGCAATCACTTAGCTTTTGCAACTTGATGCATCCTGATACACGTGGAAAGAGCATCCCTTTGAGTGTCCTTGACCAGTTTCGCCTCCCTGCATTGAGCATAGGAATGTTCCCCTCCTAGGAACTAGATCATTCGTTTCTCCGAAACTCGTTATTTCCACTGTACTATAGCATTCTTTTATTCTTTTTCTAGCTTAAAGAAAAAGACAAAAAAATTATATATTCCAAAAAGAGCAGGAAAAGGACGACATTTCCATATTTTGTTGGCAGCTAGAGTCAGTCGTGTCGCCCTTGAACAAAGCACTCAAAAGAAAGTCTCTCCTCCATTTGGGTGGGATTTAGTTTGACTTAGGAGCGCCTTAACCTTGTTATTGAGTCAGTACTCCTCCAATTGGTTACCTCTTCCAATCATATGGAGAGTTTGTTTATGCCTCTTGCATGACAAACTTATATAGAGTTATCATATGCTGCCATATAGTCATCATTGAGTTGTGCTTTTGTTCAAGGGAAGTAAACTTGAGTCCACCTCTCTGCGGTGTCCCTTGATCTATTCTTTCAGTCGGCCATCCCTGGATGTTAGTATCATGTTTGTCATCACATCAGTTATATTGGTCCTTTGCTCATGCTGGTTTGAGAAGGTCATTGAATTCTTGCTAGTAGGTCTTGTCCTTATCGACTACGACATATTGCTCTGAGGGCAGATCTAGAGCCGCACCTTGATCCTATTTTCATTATTGATAGGTCACCTTGTGCTCAACATTGATCAGTATCATGGGTCTTTGACTTAGTGGTTTCCCTTGTGTTCGACATCAGCTTTCATTATCACACAATGGGATTTGTGCAGTTCATTGGTTTCCATTTGACCCTACTAGTGGATTCCTCACCTCTATGTCAGCTTTCATTATTGGTTGGTTCAGAGGGTTTCTATCATGCACTAGCTACATCTTGTGTACACCGGAAACATGCTTCAGTTGGGTTACTACATCTTTTTCATCCGATTCCTTCCACATTATTGGCTTATGGGTTACACTCGTGCTAGATTGATGAAGGATGCCTTAATGCCTTCCTTCTAGCGGATCTTTTCTTATCAAATACAACTCATTTGATATGGGAAAAAGACCTAGAGTCCATTTGGCAGTACCTTGGGGTTTGCAGTCATCAGTGGCAGATTCCTTCGCTATTGACAGTGGGATACCATCATTGTCTTCAGATTGAGAGATTCTTTCAAGTGTTCGAATTCAGCTTATTCATTCGCGCTTGTTAGATTGTACTGGGTACCTTGAATCTCCTTATCATTATCAGTGAGTAGTCTAGCGTTTGTTAACGGTATACATCAATGACCAGTAATCAAACAATTTCTCACGTTGTCGACCTCAGATAATTTATTCCTATTGTGTAGAAATGTACCGCGACGATCGGTGAAGACCTTGGGTTGCATCAACATCTTTTGGTTCACTTGTCAGTTTCTCCTGTTGCTGCTAGTTGACAATATCCACCTTATATGCTGCAGTTCTTCACAGCAAAATCTTATATGCTGGCATCCGGGCTGCGATGTAATACCATTTTATTCCATCATGTTCATTTGGTACTATTGGGATCAGTTTTTGACATCAGTGATCAGCTTCATCCTTCATCATCATTGATCGTCTTCTTATATGTGATATTCAGACATGTACTTTTTTTATCACGATTAGATGATCAATTATGTACTTTCAGTTCCTTTATACTAGTATACATATTGGATACGCTTGTACTTGATATGCAAACATGCTTTACTTTCTCTGAGAATGGGTATGCCCACCTTAGACATAAGTTTCTTCCTGATCTCTTTTGATGGCTTGGCAGGCTGAATTCTGGTGAAGTCCTTCTCAGTCTTGGCATGATTCTTTCCATACACTTAATACATTTTGGCCATCATGTACCCCTTATGACCTCATATATTAGGGGGCATCTGTTATAGCACCATTTACCACTCTTGGTAAATGTGATGCTTTGTTTATGGCCTAGGGAAACCCCTCCTTCCAGACTTGGTCCAAATATATAAAAAACAGTGTTTTATTCCCTGTACGCTACTTTTCCCTGAGCTAAAAGCGTGTGCACGCGGTCAGTCAATACCCAACCTGCGTATATGTATTAAAACACTTGAAAAAATTAAATTTCCTTAATTATGGGCAGAGTTCACGTGTTTTACCTATTGATTACCTCCTATTGCCCGTGGCCCAACTGTTTCCAAACTAAAAAACTAATTGGGAGAAGTATAAATAGACTTCTATGGGAAGGCCTTAAGGAGGAAAAGTGATAGAGTTATTATACTGAGATTATCCCTAACTGAGTCTGGTGAATCCCTGTGCCTCATGCACTTCCCCAAGCTTTAGGAAACCCTTGTTTCCTTGATTATAGATATCCTTCCTTTTGCTTGAGATATCATGGTGTTGGTGATGGAAGAAGATTTTCGAAGGCTGGGATAGGATGAATCCGGAGGACGGTTCTGCTTGGAGCCAAAAGAAGAAGACTCAGGTGAATTCTTTTCATGTTATTTATATCTTACTGCAATAAAAGAAAAGCTGTCTTGTTTCCGAAATTAACTATGTTTATGCATCAAATTATGTTTTAATTCATATATGAATGTTGTTTTGATGTATGATCAATCATTTGTTTATATGATATAAAGTCAATTTCGTGAATATTCTTTACTTATATACTGTTATGTATGTTCGAATTGAATGATTTTCAGGTTTGAAGAACATCGGGAGTTGCAGAGGGTCTGAACCCTGCGGGACCTAATCAAACGAAGAAAATCCAGGTACGGTCACTCTTACGTAGTGTTGGGCTAATTTATTAACACAAGTATTCATTATCAATCCGGGTTTGTAAAACTTGGAGGCAAGTCCACAGTGTATGGATATCAGATGTAGCCAAGCTTAGAAGATAAAATTTGAAGAGTTAAGGAAGTACATATTACAAATATAAACCTATTTTAACAACTTCTAATTCATTTATGTAATATGTGAGGGACGAGGCTCCTAACTTAGGAGAACCAGGTTGTCATTCCCTACAATGCTACTTTCATGAAGATAAATCCAAATCACTAATTAACAATGGTTTATGATGCAGAAGATGTAAAAGAAGAGGCTTCTAACTAAGGGGGACCAGATTGTCCTTCTTCACAATTCTACTATATCATAATCACCACTGCTTCAAACCAGAAATGTAGAAATAACTTCAAATAAGAAAAGGAGAATGAAATTCAGTTTTAGTTCAAGATCAAATAGAAGGAGAATTTAACTTAAATTCCTGTGTGTCCCTTCATATGTAGATTAGAATTAAAACAATATTCATTCAAAAATCATCACACATCTAAATACATTTGAAACAAGAACTAGTTTATAAAACTATGAAAATTTAACCAAGACATGCACTTAGCTTGGTGCGGGGGCCCTCCACCCTTGCCTTGCACACTTGAAGAAATCTTAGTTACATCAACTTCAGTAAATCAACCGAGCATGAACAACAAATTGAAATGAAACAGGTTCTTCAATTATCTTTCAGCTTCAAAGAGTCTCAAAATCAAATTACATAAACTCTACATTAATTCTACATTACATAAGCCTTCAAAGTTTTGGCTTAAATAGAAGATCATGATACAAACTGATCTAAAGTATCTCTAACAACTATATCTATCCATATCCATCTATCCAAGTCGAATCCATCCAATCTATCACTAAAAATATGGAAAATCCGATGAAATCATAAAACTGCCCTAATTCCTAGGGATTTTCTGGATGACTAGTCATGTTTGACCAGCCTTGACCGGGCTTGATTTAGCTTGTTTTGACCGAACCAATTGGAATTAGTTCAGTCCTAGTTCCCAAGCTTTCCATTCATGTATCTAGCTCGAGCCCAAGTGTCTTGCAATTATGTCATCCACAACCATTACGAGAATTTCTGATTCTGTCCAAAAATACTCTTAAAACCCAGTTTTTGCAAAAATATCTAAAAATTGAAAAACATAATTTATTTGCTTGAATATGCATAATAATGTCAAAATAAGGTGCATATGGATGGTATATGGTGGATGATGGAAATTAGGTGGATTTTAATAAGCAAAATTTGATTAAAAAATGAGGGCCAACATCTTCCCCTTGCTTACACTCAAGCATGCCTTCATGCTTGCCTCTGTCTCCTTAACATTTTGCTTCTATATGCTGACTGGCCTACTGATGTACTTGTGGCTCTGACCCTTGAAGATGAAGCTTTCTCTTGAGCTACCTGTAAAAGGATATCTATGCCTTCATGTACTTTTTCTCCTTCCTTGTAGATGACATTCTTTACTTTTTCTCCTTTCCCTTCCTTTGTTTTACTAAAAAGAAATTTCATCATTTCTCTTTGAAGTGTTGCTCTTTGTAATATTCTTTACCTATCAGTGGAAATTGTTTTGCTTGAGCTATATATTCTGGAGTTATGGGAACAAAAATGTCTCTGATGTGTGATGAGGTTTCACCACCAACACACAAATACAACAACTTTACATTATTCTTCCTCTCATGATAAAACACCAGAAATAACACCAATAAATCATTTTGGATGAGCAGCTTCAGAGAAGATAACAAATAAAACTTGAATTATCTAATAAATTCTAACACAGGATTCATGTCCCTATCAAATTAGTAATCTCAACAATTTCACTTAAAGGAACCAATATCCATTTGCCCTCACATCTTCACTAAAAGAAGCCAATCTTACAATGTCGCACAGTCCGTAGAGAAAACACCAATCGAAAAAAAATTAAAGCTTCTTTCACTTGTGTAGGGGGTTTTCTTCTAGTATTATTCCACTACAAAATAACTTGTGCCAATCCTTTTTATGACTAGGAATTCACTTTCAATTTAGCCATTGTTTTACCCACGCAATCTGCAAACTAGAGGTCGAAAGAACCAAGAAAATATCCCAAATAACAGTGAATTTGAGAAAACTGTCCTATCAGAGCTTAATTAGGCTCATTCTGAAGAAAACCCATGTTTTTATTTTTCACATTTCATTTTCCTTTTATTAGAAAAGGCAACAAAAAATAGTGACTTCTTAAAAAATTCGAATTTCAAAACTAGATGTTTTGATTCTCATATTTTACTTTTGTTTTTGCTGTTTGTGGATCAAAGCTCTATTTTGATGATTGGAAAAAAAAACTTTATTAATGTTCTGGAAAATACCCTGTCTCTTCCTTCAGAAAAACACCTTTTGATCACTGCCCCTCAATTCTGAAAATGAAATCGAATTCTTGGAAATGAAATCTAATTTTGAAAATGATTTGGAAAGTTCTGAACAACTGCTTCCAATTTTTACTAATTATCACCACCATATATCTATTCAGAATTGAATCCGGGAACTTACATCATTCTATAGGTGATATTACCAAAGATTGTCTCTTCAGAAATTGAATGCTGGAGAAATGAACAATTAACCTTTATATCTCTTAAAAAATCAAATTGAAAATTCTGGGAATGAAGAGAATTTTTATTACCTTCTCTGTCTTGAAATCGATCTTCTCTATTTTGCTGCAAAAAGGAGTCTGCTGCTCCAATAATTTTTTTCTCTGATCTTTGATTAACTGCAAGAAAACTTGTTGAAATTTCTAATGGATGGTTGGCTTCTTAAAATCGAAATGCATTTATGAGATTGAATGATAATTCAATTTGAAATCAATTTCTGGAAAATTAACCAATGCCTGCATTCAATTGGAAATCAATTTCTGGAGATAAAAATCATTCTACAATTTTAAATGTTGCTTTTACATTTAATAACACCACCACTCACTTTTTTTTTATAAATCAAATTTTGGAAATAATCCTGAACAATTTCTTTTATTTTTACCTTCTCTGCTTCCTCAGGAATTGAATTCGATTTTCCTCTGTCTCCTTAGAATCTGAAATCAAATTCTAGAAATAATTACTCACTCTGCCTTGAAATCGATATTAAGATGCACTGTCTATCTGTTTGGAGAAATTGATTTTTTTTAAGATAGGAATGAAAAACAAATCACTTTTTCTTCTTAGAAATCGAAATCGAACTTCTTCTGCTCTTTAAAAAAAAATCCAAATAAAGCCCCATCACAATGGATATAAAATCGGTCTTTCATAAAGCCCGATTCTTCAAGAGTCTCAACCACCATATCCAAATCATCTACATCTCCCTTAACCGTAATCCCAATATTAATATTGACAATAGGAGGCTTTATCCTTGTTTTTAAGCAGTCTATGTTTGATATCCGCACAGTCAATCTCACCAGAAATTAGTGTATACACCTTTTATAATTGCATCCTGTACATCCTTGTTGCTTTGAAAATTGAGTAATGAGTTTCTTGTGATGGATACAGAATGCCATCTGAACTGGAAGAGGAATTTGTTGAAAACTCAGTGTTAATGATTCTCGTTAGTCATATAGTTCATCAAAACTACTTCCCAAGAAATCGTTATCTCTTAGAGGTGGTAGAGGATTTTAATGACAACAAATAGCAAACGATTCGGAATTGAAGGCTCATATGACACATTTCAACTAAATCTGAAGTTCGATTTTCAAAATCGTTTTAGTTTAATTGCTGAGGGATCTACCTTCACTAGGATTTCTCTGTGTGATTCAAGGGATTCTCTGTGTAATTGATGGCTTAGGTTGGAGCTTGGCGCAAAGCCTTCTTCAAAACACCATAAAACTCCTTTTTAACGCTCCATACTGCTCGGTGCTGACCTTATTTCTCCACAAGCGAAGATGTTGTATGAACGCATGTGGATGCACAGTGTTACTCCCTTTCTTTCTGAGCTAGCCTTTGGCTATGATGGTAGAAGAAAGGCTTATCTCAGAGCTTGTTTCGCTGTAATGGTTAAGGATAGCTGTAGCATATTTTTTAATATATTTTGTCTGTTTTTCACATCCAACCATGTCTTTCACTTGCGTACCTGTGGTTGCTTATGTTTCACTGTGTGTACTCACTTACCATGTTCTTGTCATTCCATTTGCCATCCTTATTACGCTGCCCACATTCTTTAACCTTTCTTCTTTCAATCATAACCACCCTCATTACACTGCATGCCCATACTTTAGTTTGTTTGCATCATAATTTCATGTCCTTCATTGCATTGCATTTGCATTTTCCACTTAGGTTTTGTCATATTTTCATATTGCGCTCATTCCATACCTTAGGTTATACTCTTTTCTTAATTTAATTATAAAATGACCATATGATAGATCATTTTTAAAATTAAATTATTTTCCTTATGATACTAACCTTTAACCTTTGTGTGGTTTTTGCAAGTCAAACAAATTCCTTAGGGAAAAAAACATTGCCCTTATTTTTCAATAAAAAATGCTTATAAAAATGTAAGGGAAATGATTTTTTTTATATGGTAGGATAATGTATAGGGAAATGATTTTTGTATGGTAGGAGTAGGGTAAATGATAGTTTGTAATATAGTTTATGATGATGAGGTTAATGGGATAAATGTGGAATGGTAAATGTAGTGGAATGCATATCAAGTTACACTACTTTTATCAAATTCTAGATTTTTTTCAAAAATCAAAGGTTCTAAGAGCAACTTTTTTTTACACTTACTATACTTGTACTTCCATAATAGCTTGATGTCAATGCTAACTGATGATGTCCTTTGCTGGTTCATTTTTTCCTCAGGATGATGGTTCTTCGAGGATATTCTTTGATGAAATGTAGACACTAGTTTCTGCATCTGATATTCAAGTCCCTTTTATATTGTCTTTCTTCAGGTCCCTCGCTGATGAATTTGGATGCATATTCTTTATTCAGGTCCCTAATTGATAAATGTGAATGCGGGTGCTTTATTCAGGTCCCTTATCAAACCATTGCTCAAACTATTTGCGTAGTTTTATTACGAATCTTCCCCCTTGCTTATTCTAAGACTTGTCCCCAAGTCTTGCTTATTTAGGAGGATGATTCGTGCAAAATCAAACTGAAGAAATTGTAAAACAAAATAGAAATTCATATTAGCCAAACAAGCTGGTTTTCCAATATGAATTTGAGTTTGTGTTGTGCCAGTTTTCTGGATTTTCACAACCAAACTCCTTTATTATTTTTGATCTTTTTCTATTTTTTTTCTTTTCTTTTCTTTTCTGGATGGAAGTGGGGTGTAATGGAGTAGGGAAGTATGAAAAGTTTATTGAAGTCATGATATAGTAGTAAATGGATAGATAATAAGTCTGGACTTCAATGTGCATGATCGTGGAGCTTAACATACAATATGGATGATGGTTGAAATCATGAACAATATGGCTTATGAAAGACTTTTTTGGCAATTGATGTGACTTTTCATGGTAAAAAAACTTGATTTCTTCTGATGATTATTAGCTTCATGTCTTTTGCCTTGATCTCGATCATGTCGTGGAGTGATTGGTGTTGTTGGTTAGTAACTAAAGACAAGCTTCAAGAGTTTGATTTTCATTGGATGAACTCAACATTAGGTGAATTTTCTCTTTGCTTTGACTTGAACATTTGTATTCGTATTCTGGAATATGAATTTAAAATTGACTTTGAAAATTACTTCATCCATGGAGTTCACTCCTTCATTCTCCCTATGAACTGCAAAAACATATGACTTGGCTGCAATACAATATTAGATGATGGAGGAAGAGAGGTGTACAGTCTCTCTTCTTCCAATAATTATGTAAATCATTACAAGCATTGCTTAGGAAGCAAGTCCAAAGATTACATACAAACAAAATGCATTTATTTACCCCTTGAGAAATGGTGGCCAACCTAGACCTCCTAGTGGTATTTTGTTTACAAAATATTCGTTTTATATCCAATTAGAGTGATTCCAAAGCCAAGTTGAAGCGAATTCATATGGTTGAATCCAATATAAATAGGTTTTCAAAATGGTTTAAAATGATATGGTAAAAATTATAAGGAGTGCCATGTTTGATAGAGCAACTTGTGAATTTTTAACTAGACCAACAGTCACTATTTAGAGTGTAAATTTTTCGTTAAAAATCGGATCGATGTGATTCCTATTGGAGATTAAAGTAGATTCATTTTTTTTTTCCAGTAGAAACAGGTTTTAAAAATAATTAGGTTTTATATCACAAAATTGGTGATGAACAGAACTAGGAGGCATAGTTTTACTATGTTGATTTGAAGACATGCAATCACTAACTGTGGCATAAATTTTTCATTTGACCTCCAAATGGGATGTTTCAGATTGTGTCTTAAACTAGACTTGAATATATATATCCCATATAAACAGGTTTTGAAAAGAAGATGATTTGGTATGTCAAATATGCCAATGAACAGTCAAGACCTAGAATTGTCACCATGCCGTGTTTTCAAGAAGCAGTTAGTATTTTAAGAATAACTTTTTCATATGATACCCGATTAAGGTGATTCAAATTGATTTGGAAAATATATTCCAAGGGATATCTTCCCTATGAATTTCAGGTAAAAATGTTTCCATTAGACACCTCAAATATAGGCTGTACTAAATCTGTCCTTAACATTTCACTTGAGACCTAGTTTTGATTTTCATCAGATTTTTATTTGTGATATAAATTGAAAATTCAAAATGGATTCAAAAACTAGATTTCAAGAGATATGTAAAAAAACATGATTTAAAAATGATCCTATATGGTTACCTAAAGTAGGATTGTTCTTACTGCAATTTTCCATGTAGTCCTTTCAAATGAATACTGAACAATGATTTGAAGAAATGTTTATGATAGTTTGAAACAAAATTATTATGGAAGTCTTATTGTGAATTCATTCTACTTGTTTATTTATTATATTCTATCCTATTCTATTTTAGAAAAATAATTCATTCTCTCAAGTATAGGATAATTTCCAATGCATCCATTTTCATAACAAGATCATAAGTAAACTAATATCCAAATTTGAAAAATATATTTTAATGAATGTTTGGACATGAAAATTTATCTGATCATAAAGATTTGATGAGAAAGAATGTTGAAAAATGGAGTAGTGTTGTGAGCTAATGACTAGTTGAAACCAAGTTTTAAGATGATCTTTGTTTGCTTGGTTCTCATTAATTGTCTTAGCACAAAACTCTTCTTGTGGTACTTGTTCAAAATCTTGTATGCACAAGGGATCTTGTGATATACATGATAGAAATTCTTCAATTTCTGGCTCTAATGTTTGATCTTCATTGCATATGATCCATGACTCATTCACCTCCTCACAAAGATAGCTAGAAGAAGGTTCTAGATTCTCTTCCTGTGGATCATCTTCATGGATGTTTTGTTTCTCTTCTATATTTAGACATGAAGATTCATCCCTAGTGAGCATTCTAGACTGAGGACAAGGACTTGAGAATAGTTTTGTGGTGGCATACCCTCCTTCTCTAAATGATTTCTTTAACATCATTTTTTTAGATCTTGTCTTGCAAATGGATTTTGTAGTTATTTTTTATTTTATTATTTTTTTTTTGTTGGGGGTTTTGTTTTGGGAATCTACTTTTAGGATCTCTATTTCTTGGCATAAAGAAACATAACTAAGATAAATGTATCTTAACTAATTTTGTTTTTTAATCAAATTTTTAGTGTTTTTGTTTATATTCTATTTGACTATGCTGATAATTGCCTCCCCGACAATGGCGCCAAAATGTTGGGCTAATTTATTAACACAAATTAACACAAGTATTCATTATCAATCCGGGTTTGTAAAACTTGGAGGCAAGTCCACAGTGTATGGATATCAGATGTAGCCAAGCTTAGAAGATAAATTTTGAAGAGTTAAGGAAGTACATATTACAAATATAAACCTATTTTAACAACTTCTAATTCATTTATGTAATATGTGAGGGATGAGGCTCCTAACTTAGGAGAACCAGGTTGTCCTTCCCAACAATACTACTTTCATGAAGATAAATCCAAATCACTAATTAACAATGGTTTATGAGGCAAAATATGTAAAAGAAGAGGCTTCTAACTAAGGAGGACCAGATTGTCCTTCTTCACAATTCTACTATATCATAATCACCATTGCTTCAAACCAGAAATGCAGAAATAACTTCAAATAAGAAAAGGAGAATGAAATTCAGTTTTAGTTCAAGATCAAATAGAAGGGAATTTAACTTAAATTCCTGTGTGTCCCTTCATATGTAGATTATAATTAAACCAATATTCATTCAGCAATCATCACACATCTAAATACATTTGAAACAAGAACAAATTTATGAAAACTATGAAAATTTAACCAAGAAGTGCACTTAGCTTGGTGCGGGGGCCCTCCACCCTTGCCTTGCACATTTGAAGAAATATCAGCTACAACAACTTCAGTAAATCAACCAAGCATGAACAACAAATTGAAATGAAACAGGTTCTTCAATTATCGTTTAGTCTTCAAAGAGTCTCAAAATCAAATTACATAAACTCTACATTAATTCTACATTACATAAGCCTTCAAAGTTTTGGCTCAAATAGAAGATCATGAAACAAACTGATCTAAAGTATCCCTAACAACTATATCTATCCATATCCACCTATCCAAGTCGAATCCATCCAATATATCACTTAAAATATGGAAAATACCATGAAATCATAAAACTGCCCTATTTCTTAGGGGATTTTCTGGACGACTAGTCATGTTTGACCAGCCTTGACCGGGTCTCATATAGCTTGTTTTGACTGAACCAATTGGAATTAGTTCAGTCCTAGTTCCCAAGCTTTCCATTCATGTATCTAGCTCGAGCCCAAGTGTCCTGCAAATATGTCATCCACATATCCATTACGGGAATTTCCGATTCTGTCCAAAAATACTTTTAAAACCCAATTTTTGCAAAAATACTTAAAAATTGAAAAGCATAATTTATTTGCTTGAGTATGCATAATAAGGTCAAAATAAGGTGTATATGGATGGTATATGGTCGAAAATGATGGAAATTAGGTGGATTTTAATAAGCAAAATTTGATAAAAAACGAGGGCCAACACGTAGTTTGTTAATATAAGCATCTTGCTTGAGCTGTATGAGTATTTCTTGTTGTAGTTTGCTTATGCTTTATTAGGGTTCTAACCCAAAGCCCTAGGGTGCTTCCATCCGAAACAAGCCTCATTAATAAAAAAGCTTCTAAGGATCAGTTGGAAAGCTTCTTCCTTTTAGTGTGAACCTTTTTTCAATTCAGTTTTGGAGCTCTCTCATTATTCTTTGTCTCTCATACTCTTGGAGACTTAGAGTTTTCTTGGAGCACCCTTGGTGGGTGTGGCATACTTGGATTCTTGGAGAAATAAGGCAAAGGAAGAGCAATAAAGTGCAAGAGGGCAGCGACATGAGTAGCTACATCAGATATTCTTGCAGGTACCGAGTTGCATGTATGATTTCTTCACTAGTTTTAGCATGCATGGCACATGAATATGGTTTCTTAGTTGTGATATATCATTGGCAAGGAGGATTGTCTGGATCGACAGTGGATTGCCTAGCCTTTCCATTTCCTTGATAGCCATGGTGACTATGGACTTTCATTGTTTTGTTTTGGTTGGTTCTCATGTTTCCTTAGCTTGGGTTGAGTTATTAGTCATAGAAGCCCTGCTTGAACAAACGCTCTAGAAGCCCTATAACAACTTGGGTTGGGTTACTAGTCCTGGAAGCCATAGTTGGAAAAATGCTCTGGAAGCCCTTGGTGGGTTGAGTTACTAGTCCTGGAAGCCTTGGTTGGACAAATTCTCTGGAAACCCTGTATAAGCTGTGGGTTGAGTTACTAGTTCTGGAAGCCTTGTTTGGACAAACGCTCTGGAAGCCCTTGAAGGCTTGGATGGAAACCAATTTGTTGATGGTTTTTTTGGTGATGTCCAACTATGAGGTGGAATCACTGTTTGATGGGTTGAGGTGGATGGGCTCTGGAAGCCCTGGATGAGTTTTGATTGATGTGTTCTATGAGATCCCACATTCATGCTTGGAATATGGCACGGGCGTGAATGACTGAAGAGATATTTGGCTCAACCATTCTATAGTCGGATGGAACGTGGTAGTCCCATCTTTGGTTGGTTCATTTCATTCATTAATGAGAAATCCATTCCCTTGATTTTCATGTGTAAAGGTACTAATGTATTTATGGATTTTATGGCTGATATGTTTATTGTATTCCTATTCCTATTATGCTGGTTATATGCACATTTGATGATAGCTGTGTATGGCTCTCATCATGTTTTTACTTGTATGTGAATGGATAATGTGTTTATGAATTAATGGAGGATAATGTAGCAAATGCCACGAGGGATGTTAGGTCCCTATAATACTAGTGATGCCCCCATTAATACTGTTGTTGTATCCCTTATTAATATTGTTGTGCCCCTATTATCCCCATATTGTTATTACTGTGCCCCATAGAATCTCTCTATTATTATTTTTTTGCTTTTATAATATTATTGTTAGGTCGGCTTGGTTATATTGTGACCCCTTAGACTCCTATATATAGAAATGAGGTTTTGTCATTTGAATCATCCAAGAATTACTCATTTGTGTAATGTAAAGGAGGTTGTCCCCTCGAAGAGGCTGAATTCTAAGGCGTTCAACTATCTTTTCTATCTTTTTGTGAGCTGGTTTCATAACATTTGGTATCATAGCTTTGGATTCTAGGGTTTCGCTACTCCAAATAGGTCATCATGGAATTTTCGCTATAACTTGTTTTCTGTGAAGTTTTAGAAGAAAAGAAAAAAACCCATTTGAGATGAAATCGCACTAAACCTAGGGTCCAAATTTAAGAGCTTTTCGCATTATATTTGCAGAGATATGATCTAAGGAAGTTGGTCTTTTTGCAGAATCCTGAATTACATTCCAAACAGGTGACCTAGGGAAAATCGTCATAGCTTTCTCTCTAAGAATCAGATTGAAATTTTGTAAGAAGTTACAAAAGGAGGACAGACTGTAGTTTCTTGTATATATTTTTTAGAGCCAAAGGTCGAAACACTGACACATGGCACTTCATACAAGTTCGCTCTTCTGGAAAGGTCTATAATTAGGTCATCTTGGGAGATTGTGCATAACTCTTCCTTGGAGAATCCAATTTGGATTAGACTGGTGGCATTGGAAAGAGGATACACAGGGCTACTACAGGTCGCAATTTTAGAACTAGATGATCCGAAATTACAGAGATACATCAGATTCAATATCAAGCTCCTACAAAGTGAAAGAAGGTGTGTAGTTTTTTTTTAAATTTTTGCATAAGCTTGGTTTGAAAAATTAGTTTGAAGGAATTCAAAGGGCATAGTGAAGCATTATTATTGGTAATTGATGCTCTGAGGAAAGAAAATGAAAACACCAAATAAGCAACCTGAAAGCTCTAGCATGACTTATGAAGAAGAGGAAGAAATGCAACATGATATATCAAAATTACGAGACCAAGCGCAACGGGTGTCACTTGCACAAACAGGTGTAGAAGCTAAGATGGATGGTTTAAAGAAAGGCATGGAAGCTAAGATGAATGGCATGGATGCTAAAATGGATGGCATGGATGATAAGATGGAAGAATTGAAGATAAAATTGAATAAGTTGCTACAAGAAATGGTCATTAATGGTGAAAGGGTAGTAAAGGAAACTCATGATGAGAACAAAAGAAGTGTTAATCATGATTCCATAGACTCTAATGTTGGATCGAAGACCCACCATATTCCAAAAATCAATATGAGGAAGTTTGATGGGAAGGATCCTACAACATGGATATTACAAATGGAGCAATTTTTTGATCTCAATAATGTGCAAAACACACAAAAGGTACATATTGCAACTTTCTGTTTGGAACCAAATCAGCTTGTATGGTATCAATGGCTTTGCTCTCGTAAACAAATTATCACTTGGGCAATTTTTACAGAAGAATTGAAAGAACATTATGAGGATACAAAAAGCAACACTTTTTTTAGCCAATTGATAAGTCTCAAACAAAAGGGTTCAATAATGGAGCACATTGAGGAGTTCCAAAAATTGAAAATATGGGTAAAAAATATTCTAGAGGAGCATAGGATTGATGTGTTCATAGGGAATTTAAAGGATAGTATCCAACATGATGTTCGCCTTTGGGAAAATAATTCATTAGAGAAGGCATTCAGGTTAGCAAGAAAAATGGAAAGAAAAATTATGGCAACCGGGAAGCATACTGCTCACAACTATAAAGATGAAAGTGTTGTTTCCCATAGCCTTCCACAACCTATAAGGTTGACACCACAACAATTGGAAGAAAAAAGAGAAAAATGGATTTGTTACAGTTGTGATAGCAAATACACTAGAGGTCATAAGTGTGTGGAGAAGAAATTATTCTACATAGATTGTGAAGAGGAAGACGAAAAGGAGGAAGAAAGGTCAAACGAAGAGAATATACTCCAAGAGCAAATCCTAGATAAAGAAGAAACGAATTCAACCATATCTTGTAATGGATTGGTTGGAATTATCACTCCTCAAACCATCAATATAGAAGGATAAATCAAGAAGAAAAAGGTAATAGTGTTGATTAATTTAGGA
Organism: Pinus taeda; assembly: GCA_000404065.3. NCBI lineage: Eukaryota > Viridiplantae > Streptophyta > Pinopsida > Pinales > Pinaceae > Pinus > Pinus taeda. The sequence goes on from APFE031224518.1 coordinate 17,283, forward strand.
AGTACCCATAATTTTATTCATTGTAAGATAGCAAAAGAATTGAATTTATTCCTATATCTAGCACCAGAGTGTCAAGTGTTGGTTGCAAATGGAGGAACAATAAATTTCTCTAGAAAGTGCCATAATATCAAGCTATCCATGGGAGAATATGTATTGACTAGCCCAATGCTTTCCAATCCAATGGGAGGTGCTGATGTTGTACTAGGAGTCCAATGGCTACAATCCTTGGGCACAATAGCTTTTAATTTTCAAGAACTTTTCATGAAATTTTCTGTGGAAGAAAAGGAATTTGAATTAAGGGGTATTGCATAGAAACCGGGAAAGATAATTAGCTCTAATGGTAGGACAAAGATTCTAAAAAAGGAACAAAGAGGTGTAATTGCACAATTATGTTCGCTAGATGTTTCCACATCAGAATCATCTATTTCTCTAGATCTCTAAAAAGTCTTGGATAATCATTCCAACGTATTTGAGACTCCCAAAGGTCTCCCACCTATTCTTGATCATGATAATGCTATTCATCTGATTCTAGGAAGTGTTCCTCCAAACATCAGGCCGTATAGATATTCCTATGCCCAAAAGAGTGAAATTGAACGTATGGTTGCAGAAATGCTAGAAGCTGGTATAATTCAACCTAGTCAAAGTTCTTTCTCTACTCCAGTAGTATTGGTGCACAAGAAGGATGGATCATGGCACATGTGTCCGGATTATAGGGCACTCAACAAGCTCACTATTAAAGATAAGTTTCCCATTCTTATCATTGATGAATTACTGGATGAATTACATGGATCAATT
>APFE031224520.1:0-40941 GCA_000404065.3 Pinus taeda
TGGTCAATTTAAGAGCGAAAAGGAGAAGTGAGGGACGAGCGAGTGGTTCTATTTTGGGGTGGGGGCCCCAAAATGGAGGTGGCAAAAAGTGTAAGTTAGTCATCAGTTAGTCAATGGATCTGCATGAATCTGGCACTGTACTGGTGAATTCCCCATCACGAACGTGTTGAATCCAAATATGCAGTTAAAAAACCATTTTAAATAATACAAATCAAGATTTAACCTCAATTTTCCTGTCGGATTCTGTCACCGGAATCTCCAAAAAGTCGCACTAAAGACAACTTCAATAAGAAATGAAATGAGAAATCTGTTTGGGTTTCTTACTTCAAATATGATGGAAAAATAGTGATGATGGTAAAATAATTAAGTGTATTTAATTGGTAAAATAATGAAGTGTATTTAATTTTGTAACGAAAAATAGTGATGATGGTAAAATAATGAAGTGTATTTAAATTTTGTAACGATATGAGATGATTTTGAGATCTAACACATAAAAATTTTGGAAATTTAATTCATACGAAATAATGAAAAGAGGAAACCAAAGGAATAATGTATGGAAAAAATAATGCATGGAAAATGAATTGAGAAATTTATTTGGTTTTATTGCGTTATTATATAGGTTCTTAAGGAGTGTGTTTACTCTCTCACGGTAACATGTAAAGAGTGAAAAGTTTTGGTTTGGTGGTATGATTTTAGCAACCAGATTTGTTTGTCGATAGTGTCATGGTAGAGAAAATCATTGGCATGCGAAGGTTTTGTGTGGGGTGGGAAGTGGTGGTCCTTGGGGAGAGAGTTGGCCCCCCACATGGCTCATCATGGGAAGCGCATGGCATGTCATGAGCTTATACCATGGGCACCACCAAACTTTGATTAATCTTATTAAATGCCGCATGTAGGGATTGAAGGAAGTTAGTTGTATTATAGTCTCGGTATTCAAACTAACCCTCAATAGTGTGAGTATGGAGTCTTGCCCTCTGGGCGGATTGGATGTTACAGGTCACAATATTGTTTATCAGGCAATGTTAATTTATTGCATCATTCTGTATCTTTCTCTTGGGAAAACAGATCTGCGGAGCTTGGTTTCCACCTGGCTATGGCAAAGGAGATTTAGGGCATCATGTTTAAATTGTGGAGTTTGGGCATGTTCGTCATCTGTTATATATACACAGTCATGTGCAAGCCTGGGGTAGCAGATACTAGGTTCTAGAGGTCTCTACGTACTCCTCTTGCAACGTTTTACGTTGTTCTCCAACATTCATAAGGCTTTCGAGTCAACATCATAGCGACTCTCTTCTATTCAGTGTTCCCTAGTCCAGTCTATTCGGGTAACACTGTTTCCTTGGTCAGTGTACTATGGATTTTTATGTCAGTTCCATTTTTATATTCCCCTATGGTGTCCATGTTTTTTGTCGAGTTTCTTCATAGCTCAGAGATAGGGCCTTGTTTTGAGTTGGTTGTTGTTTTTCCTTCAACAACCTCTCAAAATTCTGGTCTCACAAAAATTTATTTTCAATGTCCTATGTTGGTCGGTGGGGTTTGGTTTCAAGGTACATTCTCAATTTGATATTGATAGTTTTTATGCTCCCTCTTATCCCTTGTCCCACCCTGCTTGTATCACTTGTTTAATATTGGTTTCTTCCAAGCTCTGGAACACTGTGGACATACCTGGCTATGTGCTCTGGGCTTTTTGGAGGAACTTCTTTTCATTTCAAAGTCTAGTATTTCTGTATGGGGGCAATACGTATAACACAATTTGGTGTATCTTGTTCATCCTTATATCGTTTAGAATCCTGGTGTCTTAGCGGTCTTTGTTCCTGAGGCTACTTTTAGAAAACCCTCTCTTCCACTTGCAATTGTACAATTGGTTAGGTCTATCTTGTAAGGCCGGTATCTAGGAATTTTGTCATTTGGTTCTACTCTAGTTTTCGTGTTTTCTTGGTAGGTTATCAGCAAGGATGGCCCCATGACAACGAATTCCTTGTCGACGCGGTGGCGCCTCGGCCAACTCTTCCTCAAGACACCATCACCTATTTGGATGGGAGTCTATAGCCATGTTTTTTTACTCGATCCCTCTTGAAGTTCGCAAGGAGATCTTGCAACTTGAATCAAGGGAGTTTAGGGACAAAATTTACCACTCCAACTCTGAAATTGGCAGCAACTCTCTGAAATGGGTACCAAACTCGAGTAAGTTCTGGAAACAAATATTACATTTCTTTCACACTATCAAAACTCACTGATAGATGCAAGCTTTAATAAGCATGGTAATAGGAGACAAACAAGTTGATAACTATAAGTTGTTCATTGGCCAAGAGGATATCAAAAGAATTCTGAGGGATATAAGGTATGACATGGATGATATCGTGGTCAAGTTGAACCAGATAGAGAAATATATATTTTCCAACTCGGATACTAAATCAAACGACCACTAGGAAAATGATATAGTCATCAATGCTCTTCCGTTAAACATGGTCCCTCCATTGAACAATCCATATGCACCCTCTCCTCCGCTCTCTATAGTGATCATCCTGGACTAACATGTCCATTACAACATTTTTCCTTGCTCTTGTTTTATGATGATATACTAAATAGATGGTGAAGGCATTCTACTTGTTTTGTTTATTGGTTTTTTGCTGTCTACTTGTTTTAATATAGAGGTCTTTCTTGCTATGGGCCACAATTACCTATTGTAATGGGTAGCATCACTTTTTGTTTTTTGAAGGCAACCTCAAGGCACCTACAACTTTTATCTTTTTGTCTACTAACTGTCTCTCAGTATTTTAGACAGTCTCACGAGTAACAAGCTATATCCATGTAATCCTACTTTTTGAGAGTAATAGAAATCTACGGTGGTAATTTATAATAAAAAGAGTATTTACCAAAGGGAATATAAAATAGAAAAGTTATGAATATATGCATAGTTATATCATATTATAATGCAATATTCTTTTTAATGAAAAAAATATTTTTATTTTAGTTAATATAATGTAATAAGTAATTTAAATCTTTTTTTACCAAGAAACATTATATATATTTATAAAGAAAGATGTATACATGTATTATGTACATTTTCTTTACTTGACTTTAACATCTTTAGCATCTTCATCATGATTGTATCTACTAGCCCCAGGAAGCCTCAGACTTAACTTATCATAAAAGATACTTCCCATAAAATGGGATCTAAATACAATGCCAAAAATGTGACTAGGAATCTAGTAGGAGAGGCTTGTCCCCATGGACTCAACCTCCTCCCCATCGAGAAAGACATGATAATTAACAAAATCAATTGGTAATTAATGAGCTTCTTTAGACAAAGAATCAACTTTAGTATTCAATGCATGAAGAATATGACAGAAGGAAATGAGTTTGATGGATTTAACATCTTCATGGATACCATAGAGTAGGGACTCCATGCCAAGTATTCTTACTTATCCTTTTGGTTTGCCTAATCTATCACTAGTTTAGAATCTCCCATGACTTGAAAGCACTTTACCCCTTTTTCCTTGGCCAATTCCAACAACATCCACAAGGCTACAAACCTTACTTTCTTATTCAATCATCTTCTTAGTGCATATTTGCAGCGTATTAAGTGAGATTGGCTAAGACAGAGGACTACCCCCACTCCACAATGAAGTGGATCACCTTGGTAAGCCTCGTCAAAAAAACCCTATGGATATCCAAAGTCTATCTTGACATAATCAAATTCTTAAGTTATGATTTTTTGGATTTGATATGTATTCATATACTATTGTTATTACCTTTGCTACACACATCTCCAGGAAAATAAACTTTTTATAGAAAGGAAAAAAAAATCATGATACATTTTATAAAAAAAATAAAAATTATTATTACAATATAAGTATTTTTATGTCAAAAAGATATATCTTTAAATATGATATTTTTGAAAAAAATAAATTAATTAAAAATGCTTTTTATATATGAAAATCACAAATTTATAAATAGATTTTGCATTGCATCTCAAATATATTAAACATAAACAAATTAACACTGTCTTGGAAGAGTTTTTCCTTTTTTAACTAGACTCAACATTTTGAACAACATATTTTAAAATTTATAAAACTTGAGAAAATACGAATGAAAATGGGAAAGCAATAAACAATAGTCTTTATCAAGTAAGTAATGATAGAGATTTACTCATTAAAACGTAATATAGTAATGATAGAGATTTACTCATTAAAACGTAATATAGTAATGATAGATATTTACTCATTAAAAACGTAATATAGATGTTTTTATAAATGGAATATTGGTGATGATAGAGCATAATGGGCAATTATTGTGAATGGTAAATAATATTTCAAAAATATTATCAAAATGATTATCTATAGTTGTTTTTATAAATGGAATATTGGTGATGATAGAGCATAATGGGCAATTATGGGCAATTATTGTGAATTGTAAATAATATTTCAAAAATATTATCAAAATGATTATATATGGAAAAAATTATAATTAAAAGTGTATACCTGGTTTAAAATTCAAAATTAAAAGTTATTAAGAAAATTATATGTTTGGGCGTTATTAACTAAAAGATCAACTTACTAACTAATTATAAAATACTTATCAAATCAGAAAATAATTAATCCTTTGGTAAGTGTGATAAGATATTTTTTCAACTAATTTGATAATGAATATAATATTTTGTGAAGCTGTTTTTTGTAATTTTTTGGATTTTCTAGTGTTAGAATTTGGTGGAAAAATTTGAAGTGAAATTTTGATCTATGTTATTTAAACTGGTTTTTTTATTATATATAGATTCAACACTCTGAAAAACTTATAAGATGTTTCGATTGTGTAGGGATTACTCATTAAATTTGTGATTTCAATAAATTTTTATCAAAAATTAAACTAGAAAAACCCAAAAAAACTTCTAAAAAACTACACTAAAAAACTACACTAAAAACAACGTGATAATTTACTAATAAAATATCACTAATAATGTTATTAATACTACCGACATCATAGACTTTGATGGATTTCAAGAATATAAATCGTTCAAAGGCTCATGAAAGTTATGCCAACTATTTTAACTCCATGGGAGAGAGAAAGAAAAGAAGGCTCCCCTCGACCAAGTCATGAACACTCGTGATAATAGACTTAAATATTTATGCAAATTGATATATTATTAATGTTCTATAAATTCATAGGGTTAGATGGATATCTAGACCATAGGTTATTCAAACGTTCATTAAAGTTGTGCCAACTATTTTAACTTTAACTTTATGGAAGGGACAAAAGAAAATGCACATTACGTATATGACAAGATAGGTTAAGTAAAGAATAGAAAATCGATGTGACATTTATTGGGATGTGTTTATATATATATATATATATATTAAACTATATTGAAAATAAAAATTAGAAACTAATAACCAATTTTGAATATTGATTTTAGCCATGTATGTATCCAATCATTAAAACTCTCAATTAAATTAAAGGAAAGAGAGTTTTCATAAACACTTAAATAAAGTATGTTATGTGTTCTTATCAATTAACTTTATATATATATATATATTAATTTTTTTCATAATTCACAACCGTGTTCAAAATGAAATTTAGATATAGAATGTTATTTATTAGGTTTTTAATCTTTGTAATGTACCATTCAAAATAAACTTTGGCTGGAATTAATATAAATTATGAGGCCTAGGATATATAGTAAATTTTACCAGAAATCCAAATGCAATAAACAAGTTAATAGCAATGTCAAAAAAAATTCAAAAAAAATGCAATACAAGCAGAGAAAATTGATGTAGGTTCTTTAGACAAAGAATGATTAAGCACATTTGAGTGTGATGATTATATAAATGAGGGATGTGGTGTGTTTGTGTTTATATCATTCTTTCTAGGCATAACCAAAATTTCATTTTATTTTAAATTATAAAAAGTGAATAGTGTAATAAGTATATAGTATTAATATAAATTAGTTTATTAATTTAAATTATTTTTTATTTGTGTTTTTACCAATGATGATTAATTTAAATAATTTAATAGACTTTTGTGTTGACATAAATGATGATTAATTTAAATAATTTAATAGATTTTATTTTGAAGATTCAATAAAATAAAAGGAGTTACATTATTTGGTTAAATAATTGAGTATGGTTTTAGAGTGGTTTCTTGTTGAGAGAAGTATTATGAACGTTTAAATTGATAAAAAGAACAACTATTTTTTATTAATATTACAATCAACTATATGAATTCTAAACACATATTAAAAAAAGTTATTGACATATAACATTTAAAATAAAAACCACATATATATATAAAAATTAAATGTATTAAATATATGATATATGTATAAAGATATTTATTAATAAAAGTAATTTAATGTAAGGACTTTTCTCTAATTCTAACCCTTCAATGGGTGTGTTATTAATTGTAATTTTTCTATAATTTTTGTGCTTTTAACTATTTAAATGTGAAATTTATATTACTAGTTTAAATGTATATATTTTTTAATTTGCTACTATAACCGTTATAATTTAAATTTAAGAATTAAATATTTCATTGTCTCTATCAAGTATTATATTCAATAATTAATTCTTACAACATTTACTGACATTAAATTCAAGCATTTTATTTCAATTTTATTGAATAGTTAATTAATAAGGTTTTTATAACAATTTATTTAACTAATTGATAGAAATTGTGAAATAAATAAGGCAAGTAATTCTAATTTTATGTGATTTACTCTATTGTAATTCTTTTGTAGATTTAGCTTGATTTCGTTGGGTGAAACTCTTCTTTAAATTTTGCTTCATTTAGCTCTTCTTTAGTTCTTTTCATGTTAACTTGTAAATGAAAGTTGACTATTTTCTCCAAAATTCATGAGAACTCACCATATCCATTAATTCATCAGACTATCAATTAATTAGTTAATAACCTACTTTAGTAAATGTATCTTGCATATGTACTAGCAATAAACAAGCATTGTCTCTAATGCATAATTCTTGAATATTCACAACTAAGCATGTAAGATAGTAAATCTAATTAGTGCATTGCTCAATAATTTTTACTAACAAAATCACAACAATTCATCAATTATTGATCATCACATTTAAATTATTTAAAATAAATGAAAATAAGTGTGACAAACAAGGTGTGTACCAATTAAGAAAACATGTAATCTAACTTAGAAGAAATGACTATTTTTTTACACATTTTTATTTATTTATTATTATTATTTTTTTTGGTCCAAGTTCTAATACACATTTTTAAGAATCATAATTTCAAGTTGTTTAATTTGCAAAGTGAGGGTGCCTCAAAGGTTTTTTAGGGTGTTGAATCCAATTATACATTCAAAAGTGTATTTTAAATAATAAGAAATCACAATCTTGCTCAAAATTGTATTGTTGAATTTTGGCCAATAAACCATTTTGTCTATTAGTTAGACTACACCTTAAGAATATATGAGTGACATGTCTAATCTCCAAGCAACATTCTTAGTTAACTTTAAACAATTATTTCCCCTAACCTACTTCCATATTCCACATCTTATCTTTTTCTCTGGTGCAATATGATGGAACATTAACGATATCATCCTTACTCTAAATATAACCCATAAATGGAAGAGTTGATTACATCAACTTGACTTACCAAACATGTAACTAGTAGTCACCCTCACACATCTTTGAGAGTGTGGTTTAATGCAACCCTTTCAAAACTTTAGGTTTTGAAGAATAAACAATGGAAAACACTTCCAACCCTACTAATAAAACTAAGGTCAACATCCTATCATTTACCATATTGTGTTTTCATTGTTGTTCTTAAAAATTTATTATATTGATTAACTAATTTGAACAATAACACTTCCTATAAAAATGTCACTTGCTCACATATTATAGATATGGAGGGAGGAAGAGATATATATATGGAGAGAGAAATGTTAGAGAGAGAGAGAAGGGGAAGAGAGAGAGAGGGAGGGAGGGAGGGAGAGATAGATAGCTATGGAGAGAGAGTGTTTTTGTTTAGGGGTTGAGATAGAGAGATAAAAAAGGAGAAACAATGGGAGATAGAGATATAGATGGAGGAGGTAGAGATGTGCTTACACTAAAATCAATGCACACTATTAATCTAATTACTTACATCATGCATATAGTTACATCAAATCAAAATCAACATCTACAGTAAAATCAATGCATCTAGCGCAAACAATCAAATAGGATTAGAAATCAACATCTATACTAAAATCAATGCATTTAGTGAAAGCAATCAAATAGGATTAGAAATAAATATCTACACTAAAACCAATGCATCTGATGCAAGCAATCAAATATGAGTAGAAATTAACATCTACACTGAAATCAATGCATCTAGTGTAAGGTATTAAATATGATTAGAAATCGACATCTGAACTGAAATCAATGCATCTAGTGCAAGTGATCAAATAGGATTAGATATCAATATCTACACTAAAACCAATGCATCTTGTGCAAGCAATCGAATAGCAGTAGAAATCAACATCGACACTGAAATCAATGCATCTAGTGTAAGGTATTAAATAGAATTATAAATCAACATCTACACTGAAATCAATGCATATATTGCATGTGATCAAATAGGATTAGAAATCAACAACCACATTGAAAATCTAAAATATTCATGCCTTTCTAGATCTAACTTCTATGTCTGTATTTGTCTTTGTGAGACTCTTTCTTCTTCCCTCTGTCTCCACCTTCCATTATGTGTCTATCTCCCTCCCCCTCTCCTTCTCTCTCTTCCCCTCCCTCTCTCCCTTGTCTCACTCTATCTGCCTCTCCCTAACTTTTTCTATCTTTCTCTTCTTTCCTCTCTCCCCTTGTTATCTATATTTATAACTCCCTCCATATATCCTTATTTGTCTCCCTATCTGAACCCCTAAACATATGTCACACACACACACACACTCTCTCTCCCCATATCTACCTATCTCTCTCTCTCTCTCTCTCTCTACCCCCTCCATCTATACCTCTATCTCCCATTTATCCCTCTTCCTCCCTCCCTCTCTTTGCCTCTCTCTTCTACCCCATCCCTCGCCCCATCTATATCTCTATCTCCCCTTGTCTCTCCTTCTCACCCCCAAAACATACTCTCTCTCTCTCTCTCTCTCTCCCTCTCTGTCTTTCTTCCCCTTCGAACTCCATCTCTCTCTCCCCCTCTCCTCCTCTCTCTCTCCTCTCTCTTTTCCTTCCTCTCCCCCCCCTTCTCTCCCACCTCCCTTCGTTCCCCCACCCATCATACACACACTCTCTCTCCACCCTCCAACTATGTCACCATCTCCCTCCCTCTCTCCTTCTCTCTCTCCTCCCCCCCCCCCGTCCATATCTATGTTCCCTGTCTCTCTATTCACCTTCTTTACCTATCTTTATCCTCTCCTTTTCTATCTCTTCTCTCATCTCCTCTTTCCTTCATGTCGTCTTCATCTCTCCCTTTTCACTCCCTCTTTTCTCCCCTCCAAATCCATCTCTCTCCTTCCTTCTCTCCGGCTCCTCTCTCTCTTCCTTTCTCTCTCTCAGGGTGTCTCTTACCTCTACGTCTCTCTCCCACACTCTATTCCCCCTTCCATCTCACTCTCTTTCTTAAATATGATCCCATTGTATTGTATTTAAGAAAGTATCTAAATTAATAAAAAAACATAATTGGTTGTAAAATATGAAACCTATATTTTGGATCAATCATGTTAAAGAAAATACAACGCACTATCTTTCCTCTATCATTGTTAATCACTTTGCTTTCTCATCGCTTGGATTCGTGGTTAAGATGCATCTTTTCTAGTTCTTTGTAATATTATTTATATTATATAAATTTAGCATATGTATATATAAAAGTATTCTCGTTTTTTAATTTATTAAAACCTCCATTTAATCTCTATGAAAATATTGTTAGTAGTCATAAGGATGGAGGGTTTAAATATACCTAAAAAGTAATTATAACATTTTTGCTCTTAGATTTAATTAAAAAATGCTATAAAGTTAAATTAAAATAAAATATTTTTATTTTGAAATAAGTTATTGTTTTTGGGAATGTGGTATTGATAAGCCATGGTATATTGGCCCATGGTATTGTAACAATTAAAAGCTTAGATCCATACCATAATAATCCAAAGCCTAGATGGCCCATGGTATTGATAAACCATGGTAGTAGCCCATGGCCCCATGGTATTATAATTTTCTTCCCTCCTCTCCCTCTCTATCTTTCTCTTGTGGGTATTGGCCCATGGTATTGTAAAAAGACCTACTTAGAAGTTAATAATATCCATGGTAAATATTCATGATTAAAAATCTTGTCATATTATAAACATTAAGTTTTTATCCGCTTATTAATTAAATTTATAGATGGAACACATTTATATTAATTGTTACAAATATATTGATTACATAAAATATAATATTACAATATTATATGTTACCCAATATTTATAACCACCCCCACCTAATAAATACAAATTAAAAGGCAATATTATAAAATTTTACCTGATATTTTAGGTCACACCCCACCCTAAATATTACATTCTACTCAATATTTCCCCTCACTCCTACTAATTTTATTGAGCACCTTCCATTATATTGAGTTTATCATATAAATTTACCTGATTATTATTATTACAGAAACACCAGGAAATTTACCTCATTATTATTACAGGATATTCCCAATTGAATCCTTCGCTTCCTTTACCTAATTTTATTTGTTATTAAATGAATACGCTAATGGACCTCTTTTTTTAAATTGTATATATATCGTTTTCAAAATTGTGTTTATTAACATTAGCCCACACATTTTTTTTGAAGTAACTTTACACATATCTTTAGCATATACAATATATATTAGCCGACAAATATATTTTTTAAATATTTTTTAATGTAACATTACATCACGTGACAATATCTCCTTCATATTTTTAAAATATTTTTTAATGTAACGTTACGTTAGGTGACAACATCATCTCCCTCATATTTTTTTAATATTTTTTAATGTAACGTTTGGTTACGTTCCATGGCAACATCTCATATTTTTTTAATATATATATTTTATTTTATTTTTAATATTTTTTTATGTAACGTTACCCTATGTGACATCTCCCTCATATTTTTTAAACAGTTTTTAATGTAACGTTACGTTACGTGACAACATCTCCCTCATATTTTTTTAATATTTTTTAATGTAACATTACGTTACGTGACAACATCTCCCTCATATTTTTTTAATATTTTTTAATGTAACGTAAGTGACAACTTCTCCCTCATATTTTTTTAATATTTTTAAATGTAAACTTAGGTTACGTGACAACATCTTGCTCATAAATTGGGCTATAGAGCACCGATACAGGGATGTAGAGGGCCTCTTGGCACAATTACGTGACAACATCTCCCTCATATTTTTTTAATAATTTTTAATGTAACTTTACGTTAAGTGACAACATCTCCCTCATATACTGGATTGTAGAGCGCCTCTTGGCACAATATACTAAACTGTAAAGGACCTCAGTGCAATAAGTAATATCATACCAAACTAATAGCAATATTATTACTTAGAAACTTTTTTTTTCTAAAACATGAATATTATTGAGATAGGCCTTTATTTGATGTTTTTAGATATTTTTATTAAGCTTTGGTTTGTTAGAGAATTCTATATTGGATATTTTTCTTAAGCTTTGGTTGGTTGGAAAATTCTGGATTGACTAATTTTTCAGTTTTGTGACTTAAATTTTGTTATTGTAACTAGAGTATTTATACATATTATGTTGGGCTTCACTTTTTTTTACTAAAACATTTTTCAGGATTGTTTTAATCTATTAATACAAGCTTGCAATCTAGAGGTACCTGTTATACCTTTCTCCATTAATTCTTATATGGGATTCCAGTTAACTACATTGTGTGGTATTTTAATTTTGCGAAATGTAGTAATTAGAAGTATGTTCTCCTAATAAGTATTCCGGTGTTCAAAATTGAAGTCATTATTATTTTTTAAGTGTTCTCGTCTTTCCTAAAAAGTAATAAAATAATTTTCTATATAAGTTAAAAATTAAAATTAAAATTACTTTTCAAATTTGAAAATGAAAATTATTTCTGATTTTTTAGTTGAGTTCCTAATATGTTATATTTGCCACTATTTTTATTTTATAATTTTTTCTTTATTAATTATTTTTATATGCTCTATTTGTCACCATGTTTATTTTATTATTTTTTCTTTATTAATTATTTTTCTATACACCATGGAAAAAATATTAACAAAATTTCCCCTGTCATTATAGTTAAAGAAAAAGAAATGTTTTTTATACAATCGAGTCATATTGTTTTAGAGCTCACGCATAAATGTATCATCTACTTATTGAAATCACATTTTAGTAGTAGGAATTTAAGAACAAAAGCTTTGGTTTTGGTGAACCATTTTATTACTCACATAGGATAATTAATTCCAATTAGAATCAACTCCGGTTGTCCCACTATTAAAATTTACTAATGGTACATACCAATCGTCCATGGCTCTACTTACATATCTTTTTATCACCCACTCCATTTTCTTGTATGTAATACCTACTCCACTCCCTTGCATTTACTACTTGCTCTTCTTGCTTGGATTTATAAATATTATGTGCATGTCTTCTTTATGTCTACTTAATATGAAGACATGACAATGGGAACTACCAACCAAAATTGATTGAATGTAAGTTTGATTCATACTCAATAAGTAGCATTCAATTTAAACATTCATTTTTGTTCTTTTGGGGTATGCTTCTTATGGCAAAAATATTCTTGTAAGTTATGTTTATTTTATAGAAATTTTGTTTTTTGAGGTTTTAAATAATTGTTGTTTTTTTCTTTTTCTTTTTTCTTTTTATTTGACATTGCAATGATATCCATAAAATAATACTATATTTTGTTTTCCTTTGAAATACTCGTTGCAATTTCTCGATGGGGTGAAAGAGCAAGTGGTAATGGAGCTCAAGGGGGATGTGCCCGCCACCTCACTGATTCTTGAGATCATTAAAGAAGGGGGTGGCATGGTTTTCTCCCCCTCTTCTCCCCCCTCCCCCATGCATGATACGTGTGATGGGATTATTACTTGTAAAGATGGTTCCTCGTGTTCTAGCACCTTCTTTCTCAACACCTCCAATGCATAACATATTATTGTATCGTGCGAGCGACATCCATTTAATGCAGGTGGGATTAATAGGGACCACTACAACCTTGTGATCATGGAATTCTGTTATTGTGCGGAAAAAGGTTTTGGTATCGGAATTGGAAAGTTATTGCTAGGAATGGAATGTTGGATTTTCTTTGTTGGCCACACCCTATAATGGTAGTACCTTGTTGTTTTTTAGAGTTTAAGGGGATTGTGGCTACACTGGAGACGATAGGAGGTTTCCTAGCTTGATAGTAGCACTTGCTAACTAGGTAGCTTTTAGATTTGACTGGTGGAAGAAGGGGGCACAGCACATCGGTTCTAGTTCTGAGACATGGCTTTCTTCTACTCTTCCTCATGGACACAGTAAAGTAATTCTAAGATCCTGGCTCCATGTGTTTTTTCCTTTCAGTTCATGATTGCTATTGGTCTATTTTGGATTATTTTCTTCAATTTTGGCAGGGAATGTGGATATTTTGGTTTGTTTTCTCTTGAGGGCTCTGTTATGTTGGGAATTGGATTCACTGCTTGGGCTGATAGGCATACAACAAGACTGGTTGTTCACTAAATACTTGTGGTCCAGTTTTAGGTGCTCTCACCTCCCTTTGTTCCTTTATCAATTAATTCTTGTTGTAGCTTGGGTTACTGTGGACCTCTGGCTTGAAGAAAGTGGTATGAGTTTAGTTCTTTTTGGTTTTCTACATCACCTGTACGCATCCAAGGGATTGGCTTTGGTTTGGAATTCAAAGAATTGTTTCTATTGTCATCTCGAGGGCTATGGGGTATTACTGTTAATTATGCCATGCTAATGTGGGCATAATTGACGTGGGGATGGGGATTGCGACCAACCTAATCAGTGTCGTACTAAGATTCTGGCCTAGTAAGTAGTCACTGCATACCATGTAGTGACCTCACTAGGAATTCATGCATAGATTCAAAGGTTAGAAAGACATGTACATTGAGATAGATATGCCTTCTCTGAAACTGAGCTTATGGATGAGTTTCTCATTCGCTCCCCGATCCTAGGCATACCAGGGGTAGGAGAAACTAGTACACGTGTCATATTACTCTTCACTGGTAGCTAAAGACTCTACTGGGGCAAGTCCTCAAAGAAAAACACAAGCATAGAAATGATATAATTTACTTCCTTAATGACATCCAACAAAACCAATGGAAAATGCATGATAGCCTTGATAGGTTGGTAGCTTGCAAGATTCATATGGAAAAACACATCTAATGTGAATTCAAGCTTCCAGTACCCCCAGACACTAAATCAGAAGACCCAACTCTTGTGACATCTTCAGATTCTTAAGATGGTTATCTACTTCAGCTTGTTTGTGGTTGTTTTTATGGACCTCTAGCTATATGATGTTTTGTGTATAGTAACTTTTGTTTGTTGTGGAAACTTCGTTATATCATTTACTGACTAACACATTTGGTTAGAGTGAGGATGATATCATTTTGTAAAAGTGCTACAAGAGATGTAATTTGTTTATCAATGGAGAATTTTTTCTTACAAAGAAAAAAACTCATTGTAATTGTTTAAACAATTGGACCGATTACCCTATAAAAAAAGAAGAAAATTTTCATTGTAAAGCAATTTCATTGTATTTGACCAATGGTCTCTTGAGAATTAAAGAGTAAATGGCCTTATAGAATTCCCTCGTGTAAGTAAATAGTCCTTTAAATTTCTTCCATATGATTCCTATATAGATTGTAATATTGGCTAACCAACACCGAACTTTTGATATGGCATAAAAACTTGACACAATAGGAGATGTGATGTGTCAAATTTATAGGGAATTTAAAATAGTATATTTTTACTTGTTAAAGTCAAAATGAAATTAACCCTTTAAATTGAAATGTAATCATTTCTTTGAAATTTAATCTTATATATTATCCCAATTCATGTAACAACTTGCATTTCTATGAGTTAGAGTTTGAAGATGACACCTATTTGTGAGATTGCATCTACTCTGGAGACTTCGTAATGAAAGTGTGAAAAATTTAATATTTTTAATGAGATATTTTTTTCCCAAATCTTATAGGTGTGTTTGTTTTGGAATAAGATTTCTAAAATTTTAAGTTAATTATCAATATTATTAAATAGATGATAAAAATTTAAACTCCAAAAATATTTTAAAATATTAATAACAACATACGCGAATTAAAAATTAAAATTTATCCAAAAAAATTTCACAATATTATTTTTGTTAAATTTATATCAATATTATTTTTGTGGATTTTCAAATACAACCGAAATAAATTTATCCCAATATTATTTTTGTTTTCTTTCAAATGCTTCCATTATGTCGTGATGCAGAATTACATGAATCCTTGCAATGCAGATGTTGAGCGAAGATCCATGCATACTCTGTCACGCATCAGGACACCTGGACATGGTTTTACGCGCCTATTACACGAAGATCGAGAAATTTCATTAAGCGTCCAGAGATCTGGGCCAGATAAGTCAGAAGTCCCTAGGAAGCTTTGGACAAACTCACAAACCGACAATGAATCCAAACCAATTTAACTTTGGGTCGTGGACAAATCATAACTTGACACCTAAAATAAATCAGGTAAATCAGAATATCAGTGTCCTCATGTGCAGTGATAATTATGAATACAGTGACCTAGTACGAGTCTGAATACTCAGTCGGCCCAGGGAACCCGTGGCTTTAATGTGGCTTTTCCGCGTGGGTAGCTGATACACCACATATCTTCAAGTTCACTCTACGGCGTCTTTTACCTCAATTCAAATATATATTCTCTGCATTTATATTCATAGTTTGTATAATGTATATAGCTTTACAGAGCTCTTCAATCATTTTCATGTGAGGTGTCATAGTTGTCAAAAGTGAGACAAAGAGGGCCGAGGACAGGGGCAACTGTCAAAAACGTAACGGGTGATATTAATGGCATAAATTATTATTGGGACCATTGAATAGCAGATAATCTGTAGTACCGACTACAAGCTCTTTCAAGTAGAAGCTCATTCAGCCGAACAAATTGAGAGACTGTGAATGTATCATCAGCATCATGGATTTCAGTTCCTTGTTGACATCTCTGGGCACTTCATTTCTCATCTTCTTAGTGCTGGTTTTGGTGTTCTCATGGCTGTACAGGAAGCCTGGGAACCGGGTTATCTATTTCCCAAATAGAATTCTCA
Organism: Pinus taeda; assembly: GCA_000404065.3. Lineage (NCBI taxonomy): Eukaryota > Viridiplantae > Streptophyta > Pinopsida > Pinales > Pinaceae > Pinus > Pinus taeda. Next base: position 16,292 of record APFE031224520.1, read on the forward strand.
AGGGAATGGACAAGCCGACTGCATCTCGCAATCCTTTTGCCTGGATTGTGGAAGCCGCGCGGGCCACTGAAGATGAAATCATCTCTATGGCTGGTCTGGATGCAGCTGTATATATCACATTCATCACTACTGGTACATAAATCCTAAATATACTCTCCATTAGATTAGAAAATCATCCTTGAATTCCCCTTCTAATTTCTTAGGATTCTCCTAATAGTTTCTAAGAATTATTATCCTTACCTTCTTTTAGAACTGAAATTCAATTTGTGTTATAGACTTGTGCGTTTCTGTATATAGCTAGAGAGCAGTCGAAGGTTTAAAGGGGACCGCAGTAACCATGGTAACTGTTAGAGCAGTTAATGCAGAGTTTAGACTTATGGGGACTGAGGTTTTTGTTGTGGGATTGTTTCAAAACAGCTCTGATGATCATGGTATTATCTGCTGGAGTTTGCTTGCCTGTTCTTCTTCCTCTGAGTGTAACCGATAACAATTATAAACTATCATTGCAGACGGCAAAGGACAAAACCTCTGCTAGTTATGATGAATTTGACAAGCTTGCCATGGGCAATGTTCAGGTGCCAGGCAGTCCCTTTCCTTTTGATGTTGTTTTCACTATCAATTTTGTAATCGAATTACTAAGGCCTGGCTGAAAATTTGTGTCCTGCAGACAAAGAGCAACCGATTATGGGGGTTTCTCATTGCAGCGTACTGGGTATCGTTTGTGACATATTATGTTCTTTGGAAAACCTACAAGCATGTTGTTCATCTTAGAGTAAGGGAGCAAACTTCACTGGAGTCTAAACCAGAACAATTTGCAGTCCTCGTTCGAGATATTCCTCCTGTACCGGTTGGAATAACACGCAAAGAACAAGTGGACTCTTTCTTCAGGAGGTTGTACCCGGAAACTTATGAAAGATCTCTGATTGTCAGTGACATAGCAGAGGTGAAATTTCAAATAATTTTCTCCTTCTGTTTATGTTCTTGCTAGTATTTATCAGAGTGGTCAGATATTTTTTCCCTAGTTAGCAAGAATATGTGTTGTGCATGATTGAATGGAATAGACCTCTCAGGAGACCATTCAATTTTTTTAATTTGTAAGTTTGACTTAGTTTAGCAAACATTCAGCACAACAACAAACTTCTCTAGGTGCAATTCAAATTGCTCAGAACTATTTAGTAACTCAGTTAAGCTTTGGATCTATTGATTCATATTAAAGTTCGAATCAGTCGGCTCAAATCTGGATTGAAGCTTATGTGTTTAAACCCTAGCCAAAACACAGCGACTCAGTTTTTACTACAGTTTGGTTCCAGCTTTCCCCCAATTTCATCATCATCATAGATGATGAATCTGGCAAGTTTGGTCAATGGATATGACCACCTTTCAAAGATGAGGGCTGCCGTATTCCTTGCGACAAAAATCTTAGTTGATGAATTGCTCAAAAGCATGTTTCATCACCAATCCATCTGCCATTTGAACTCTTTTCCTAATGCCTTGCCTTGCCTTGCCTTGCCTTGTTGGTGGCTTAAATGGAAGTCTTATTTGTTCAATGGTTTACTGTTCAATCAAGCACTCAAGAGTCTAGAGATGGATGGGTTTATGGGATCTTGTTTTATATTGACTTTTTGTATGGTCTTGAACAGGCTGATAAGGCGTGGACAGAAGTAGAAGGCTACAGAAAGAAACTAGCTCGCGCTGAAACTATATTTGAAAACTCTAAGACAGTGAACAAACCAGAGGGAACACGGCCATTGCACAGGACAGGAGCTTTGGGACTTATGGGAAAAAAGGTTGACTCTATAAATTTCTACAATGAGAAAATTAAGGATTTATCACTCAAGCTGGTAACGAAACAGAAGAATACACTGACAGAGAAGCAGGTAGCAGCAGCCTTCATAATTTTTAACAGTAGGGCTGCAGCAGCAGCTGCAGCACAGGTTGTGCACTCAGAAATCGCAGATACATGGACTGCAATGCCTGCTCCCGAGCCTTGCCAAGTAGTGTGGAAAAACCTTGCCATTCCCTTCTACCAGAGGGTGATTCGAGAAAAAGTTGTATATGTTATTGTGTTTCTAACTGTTGTTTTCTACATGATTCCCATCACCGCAATCTCTGCATTTACAACCCTTGATAGTCTAAGAAAACTTCTTCCGTTTCTGAAATCTATTGTGGATATAAAAGCAATTAAAAGCATCCTTGAAGCTTTCTTGCCTCAGCTTGCTCTGATTCTCTTTTTGTATTTCTTGCCTACAATTCTCATGATCCTCTCCAAGGCTGAAGGGATTCCTTCAGAAAGCCATGCAGTGAGAGCTTCGTCTGGAAAGTATTTTTACTTCATTGTGTTCAATGTCTTTCTGGGTGTTACAATAGGTGGCACCTTGTTCAAGTCCCTCAAGCAGATTGAAAAGAAACCCAACTCAATTGTTACGCTGCTTGGCAATTCTCTTCCACCCAATGCTACCTTCTTCATCAGTTTTATTGCTCTCAAGTAAGCAGGGTTTCTGTTCTCTTAATTTCAATTTTCCTGAAACTATTCTCTAGTTCTTAAGCTCTGAAATAATCCGTTGTTGGTTTCTTATTGACGAGATGAGTTTTCTTCTACTGGTCTCAATATCTGATTGCCTTTATTTATGGATTGTCCTTTTAAACAGGCTTTTTGTAGGTTCAGGGATTGAACTTTCTCGCTTGGTACCGCTAGTGATATACCATATCAAGAAGAAATATCTTTGTAAGACTGAAGCAGATCTACAAGAGGCTTGGGCTCCTCCTAGTCTTGCTTATGCTACCAGAGTTCCAAATGATATGTTGATCATCACCATTGCTCTATGCTACTCTGTTATTGCTCCCATGATCCTTCCATTCGCTATTCTGTACTTTTCTCTTGGATGGTTTGTGATTCGGAATCAGGTGATTCTCTCTCTCTCTAAACCTTGTCTGTTTATAACAAATGGAAATTAATGCATCCAAGATCCATATGAAAGAGAAATGTGATTAGAAGTGGTTTAGAGAAGCAAATATGCACTGCTGTCAAACAAATAAACAGTAATTTTGAGGTGTTGGGTAAGCTGACAACCTCCTTTTTTGTGTGTGTGCAGGCACTGAATGTGTATGTTCCATCTTATGAGAGCAATGGGCGTATGTGGCCTCATATGCATACCAGGATTCTGGCAGCTTTGTTCCTCTCCCAGATTACCATGTTTGGGTACTTCTCAATCAAAAAATTCATTTACTCGCCCTTGCTCCTCCCACTTCCCTTCGTATCTCTAGCATTTGGCTATGTTTGTAAAAAACGTTTTTACTCGTCCTTTCGTATCACTCCCATGGAGGTGGCTTGCAATAATGTTAAGAAAGCTCCGAGCTTGTCATCAATTGTGAAAGCGTATACCCATCCCTGCCTGCTGGTGGAGGATAAGTTTGATGATGTTGAGCAAAATGAGGATGCTCGGCCCCCCATTTCCGGAAGGACAACCTCAATTGCTACTTCCAACGGTTGACCAACAACACCTGATTCAATTTCTCCGATTCATTATATGGACAAAACGAGAAATGAAGGTTAAGACACTACTGCTGCTTTTCCCATTGTTGTAAAAGTATTGTATCGTTTTGTTTTGTTTTTATATTACCAGAGGAGCAATCCAAGATCCCCAGGTCAAGCTTTCTGTTGTAACATAGTTTAGCCTTTAGGATGATTGGGGAGCCTAGACACTCATGGTTTTCTGTTCATCTTCTAAGTCCTCTTGTGAATAGTGTATATTTATGGCCTTTTCTCTACAATGGTTCTTCAGATTAACTTGAAGTTGTTCTGCTGTGAGTTCGATTCATCAGCTTGAGGCAATGCTTATTCGTTGTTCATGGAAACAAGGTTGAATATTCTCGTCTGCTGATTGTGGAATATATTCTTATGTGCTGATTGTGGTTTTTGGCTAAGCTTGAAAGGCACCATTGTGAATAGTGTAAATTTATAGCCATTTTTCTGCAATGTTTCTTCAGATTAACTTGAAGTTGTTCTGCTGCGAGTTTGCTTCATCAGCTTGAGGCAATGCTCATTCGTTGTTCATGGAAACAAGGTTGAATATTCTTATGTGTTGATTGTGGAATACAAAGTGTTGGGTATTCTTTATAATGGTGGAAATTATTCCAAGCTAATTTTAAACCAAGGCTTTCTTGGGGCTGTTTTTCTGAGTCAAAAAAGACGTAAAGGAAATTAATGTAAAATATATTCTGCAGAAATTGCTGAAAAAGATGACTAGGTATTTTAAGATGCTGCCAAACACAGTAACAGTTGATCACAGATCTCTAGACGCAACAGATTTATGTAATAGAATACCATTGAAAAACAAATAAATTAACCGTAGAAAGGAAAATACTCAGATTCTCAAGCAATTGGAATGGCGCAAAGATCTTTGCAAAATAATCCTGATAACGAGAATTTATTGATAACTTCTATGGTACTATAAACTGATTTAAGGACACATCATTCTTTAATTGTCAAGATAAAATAGTAGATGCAATCATAGAAATTTATAAATATTTATTTACTTTGCAACCTTTGTGAGTTGAAAATATCTAGCCATTCAAACCTGTAGAAAATCCCTTGCAAATAAGATTTTCATTTGAAGAGTACGTTACTCCCCCCTTTGCCGGGAAGAGGGAGCAGGTTAGCAGGGTAGTCGTTGTTTTAGGAGATTATTATTATTTAGGAAATCTGGTTTCTGGATAGGAGGGAATGTAGTGGAGCAGGTTAGCAGGGCAATCTTTGTTTTAGGAGATCAGGTTTATGGATAGGAGAGAGGGAATGTAGTGGCTAAGGATTTTAAGTCACAATGTTGCTTTGGCATTGATAATCTTTTAAGAAGGTTTTGATAAGAGCGAATGGCTCTTCATGGATTAATGAAGAATCTTGAAAGATAAGAGTAAGATTTGGAAAAACATCTATAAGAATGGGATTTGGAAAAACATTTATAACAAAGAAAAGTGTTTTGTTTAAAGATGTTTTTTTAGAAATTCATGGAAAGCTACATAATTTTGTTTGGCAACAATGTCCTCTTGTTCCAGCCTTCTTTGTTTTATTTATTAAAGCAAGCTCCTTCTTTGTTTTATTTATTAAAGCAAGCTCCACTTTATGTCTTTAGCGGTCCTTCCAAAAGGTTTATTGTTAATTAATTAGTAGGATCTCCTATTCCCTATTTTAGGTATTTATCAAGTATAGAGATGGATTTCCCTTATATTTATGGAAGAATATGTAAATTAATTTAGCAAAGAATTATCATGGAACATATTGCGTGGGATTATAGAACTTTGTCTTTGGGACAAATATTTCAAGTGTATCAAAAGTCCTCATTTATTATGCTTCTTATTGATTTTAAGAATGCTTGTTATAAGAGTGTACTTTATTTAAATAAGATGGATTTTTTCATTACTTCCATTGACATAATTCTTTTGCTCCAACCTTTAATGTTATGACAACATATGTTCTTGGATACTTTTTAAGCTGGAAAGCTAACCCATACTTTTTAAGTTGGAAAGCTAACCCAGGAAAGGAATTTCACTACTTAGCCAAATGGAAAAGCGTTGTGTAGTGGCCACTTTTCTCAAAAAAAGAGAGGACAATGACTCTTTCAAAAATGCTTTAAAATGCCAAAAATTATTTTGTACCTTGATCCCCAACATTAAATGTGCCAAAACTTTGTGTTGCAAAGGATGTATTGACGGGTTTTTAGACTAATAAGAGAATGTAGGCTACTCGTGAGTTTTAGGCCCTCCCTTTGCCTTCAAGGCATTGACAAAAGAGCTATTATTGTTAACACAGGACTTTCACTTGCATACCAAGTAGTCCTAACCCCATAATACAAGTTTACATGGTTTATTTTTGTATGGAATGTCTTATTTTGTCCTTACATAACTTTTAAAATATTCATCTTATCCCTTGATTTTGTTATGAAGGCACATAACTTTTAAAATATTCATCTTATCGCTTGATTTTGTTATGAAGGCAAGCCTTTCCCTAATCATTTCATGTAGGGGTTGATGAGTGCATTCTTACCTTTTAAAGATGTGTACATGGCCTAGGAAGAAGGTGAAATCCATTGTGTGCCCAATTGAGATGAAAAAAAGCCAAACTTGACCATGAAGGAAAAAAACATTGTGTGCCCTATTAACTTGACCAATGCATGTGCCAAGAGTTGATTTAGGCTACTTTGATCATTGTCGAGGTGCCCAAAGTGTAGATATCTTGAGATTATTCTAGATTTTGGACCTTTGATTCATGCAAAGATCCTTGAATGATCTAAGAAGCTTATAAAAGGGACTCTTTTAGACGGGATTGGTAGAATTGCATCAAATTTGAATAGATTTGATCTAGATTTCACTAATTTTTTTATTGGTTTTCGAGTTTTGGAGAGATTGTATCTTGGTTTTGTTCTCACACAAAAGGCCCAATTTCTCCCTTTGTATCCATTTGCTTAATTTTCTTATATAGGTTTAAGGAAAATCATTGGAGGATTATTGGAGGAGATTTTGAAGACCATTGGACATGAGAGATCCTTGAAGAAGAATGAACCCAATGAAGAAGGATACAAGGAAATCTCACCACTAAAATGTATGGATTAAAAGTAATATTATCTACTTTAATGGAATCACCATTCAACGACTCGCTCTCCCCATCATATTTGTATATTATTGGTTTGAGGTTCTTTATCTAATGTTTTTCTTTTCTTGATTGAACTAATCTAGTAGATCTAGAAGGATTTTCACTTAGTTGTTAAGTGAGATTGTTACGTATCCAGATCAAAATAACACAGAAACAAGAAAAGCTAGATCAACAACTAAATGATAAGCCACTTTGAGGGGTCAACCTCCCTTTACATCACATAAATGAATACCTCTTGGATGATTCAAATGACAAGACATCCTTGGTATATATAGGAGTCTAAAAGGTCAAAATATAATTAGGGCCTACATAACAATAATAATGTAAGGGAACAACAATAACAATAATGAACTTCTAAGGGGCACAATAATAACAATATAGGGGATACACTAGTATTATAGGGATTTAACATGCCCCTATCCTTCAAAAAAGTGTTGTCCTCAACAATTGAGTAGTTTTGGATGCTTCTGTATAAAATACTCATCCTCCCATGTGGAATCTTCAATAGGTAAGTTCTTTTACTTGATGAGATACTTTGAAATTAATCGATTCTGTAGCTGTTGAATTCTTGTTTATGTGATTGCTTTAGTCTTCAATATGATTTTCCCTTCCTTGTCAAGTTTTATCAATATATTTTGTACTCGGAGCTTGCCGCTGCTAACCTTCTTTAAGTATGAAACATGAGAAACTAGGTGTACTCACAAAGAAGCTGGAAACTCCAATTTATATGCAGTAGTACCAATCTTTGCAACACCTTATAAGGGGCATAGTACTTGGGTGATAATTTATTATCCTTTTTAACTTTCATGAGTGAATTTTGTTTGTATGGTTGTAGTCATAAAAATACCTGATTGCCCACGTCAAAACTTCTTTCACTAGGATGTTGATCTGCTGGTGATTTCATTCAATTCTACGCCAGAGTCAAGTTATCCTTTAAAAGTTGGAGAACTTGTTGTTGATGCTCAATGTGATATTTCACTACTTGAACCTTAGAATTATCTCTTAGAGATGATGTGATGGAAGGTGGATGATGTCCATAAAGTGCCATAAATGGGATTATTTTTTCTGTGGTATGGAAGAAAATGTTATACCACCATTTTCCCTTGGGTAACCACTTGACCCATTGTGTTTGTTTATCAGATACAAAACAATAAAGATATCCTTCCAAACATTTGTTCACTATCTTAGTTTTCCCATCAGATTGAGGATGATAAGATTAACCAAGAGCTAATTAAGTATCAAGACAAGAAAATAATTTTGTCCAAAAGTTTCGATGAAAATGGGATCTCTATCACTTTTAATAATCTTTGGGTTTCCATGTCGCTTTTGAACTGTTTCCACAAATGTAGTAGTGGTTGTACTAGCATTGAAAGGACGAGATATATTAGTGGTTGTACTAGCATTGAAAGGATGAGATAATACACAAAATTGTGCATAATTGGTAAGTCTATCAACTACCACCATACTGACACTCTTTCCTTCAACTTGGGTAGAACTGTGATAAAATCCATGAAGGCTAATGGTTGTAAAAGACCTAGGGTGTTGGAAAACCAAACATTTTGCCACAAACTTTTGAATATCAAATTCAAGATCATCCAAAAAAAATCCTTCTTGATCATGTGGTAAGTTTTTAAAAATCTCGAGTGCTCTCCTATAGGAGAGGTGTGCAATTCCAAAAGAACCTTTTGTTTGAGTTTGGAGTTCTTACATAGATATAAGTAATCTTTGCACCACAATGAATCATTTTTCCAAATGAAAGTATTAGATGCATTAGAATCTTGCTACAAATTTGGAATGAGTGTCCACACTTCTTCATCATTCTTCCATTCATTCTTTACTTCAGTTAATAATCCACTCAAGTTGGATAATAGAAATGGCATGGAGCAATACCTCTATATCCTTATCTCTTCTTAAGAGTGCATCTGCAACAACATTTTGCTTCCCTTTTTTGTAGATGATTTCAAAGTCATAACCAAACATTTTTGTGACCCATTTTTGTTGCTTTTCTGAAGATAATATTTGTTCCAAGAAGTATTTAAGACTAACATGATCATTTTTACCTTGAATTGTCTTCCCATTATGTAAGGGTACGATTTCTTCAGGGCATGTAGTATTGCTAACATTTCATTCTCATAAGTAGGTTTGTTTAATTTCTTTCACTTGATTAGATGACTTTCAAAAGAAATGGGTCTTCCTTCTTGCTTTAAAACAACACCAATGCCATTTCCCATGGGGAATTCACTAGGGGAGCAATACCATACCACGTGGGTTGTTGGTTCATATTGAGGAAAAAATGGCAAAATATATTGGGGGATATGTAAAGGGGTAAAGGGTTTTTTTATTGGTAGGTATAAAAAATGGAGCTTAAAGTTAATGAAAAATATAAAGGGATATAAAAAAAGTTAATGAAGAAATGGATCCCTACAATATCTAGTGGAAGCAAGGGTTTTTTAAATTGGGAAGGTGTATTGGGTTTGTATTGGTAGGGGGTTAAATAATGTGATTTTTAGGGGTATTTTCCAATATGTAGCCCAATTAAGGGTATTGTTTAATATGCCACGAACACACTTGATATGTTAGAGGTTCATTGAGTGAAGCCCCCGTGTCATTTCCTAAAGCATCACATCCCACAATAAAAGTTTTTGTGAACTCTGGTGTAGCTAAGGCTAGAGCTTAGCACATTGCCTCTTTAAAATGGCCAAAGGCCTTAGTTGTTTATGGAGTCCAAGAAAATGCATCTTTCTTCAGTAATGTTATTAAAGGTACTATTGTTTTCCCATAATTGTTAACAAACTTGTGATAAATACCTTGTCAACTTAAGAAATCCTGGAAGATGTTTTTAGGCTGTGGGGATTTTCCATTCCTTAATGCCTTTAATTTTGTTAGGGTCTACCTTAACACCCCCACGAGATAAAATATGACCCAAATATTCCACCTCTTATACCCCAAAGAAACATTTGGAGGGTCCTCTAATAGTTTAAGCCCTATGTCAACATGTTGAACGTGATCTTTCTAAGACTTGATGTAGATTAGTATATCATTAAAAAATACTAACACACATTTTCTAAGGGTGGGTTTGAAATTGGAATTCATCAAACCTTGAAATGTGGAAGGTGCATCCGTAAGGCCAAAAGGCATGACCAAGAATTCATAATGACCTTCATGAGTTCTAAATGTTGTTTCTAGAATGTCTTCTATCTTCATTCGAATTTGATGATCCTGAATGAAGATCTAGCTTGGTCAAGTAAATTACTCTTTGTATCCTCATAGTGTGCTATCAATTCCTCTGAAAAAATTGTTCAAGTGACAAGTGATTTACGAGAATAAATCCATTGGTAGCACACAAATTGATTGGGTTTTAAATATAAAGACGCAATTTGTATCTTTTGTGTGTGTTGCACATCGTGTAAATCAAAGAACTGCTCCATTTGTAGTATCTATGTTACGAAATCCTTGCCATCAAACTTCCTCATATCGATCTTCAGAATATGGTTGATATTCAACTCAAATTTAGAGTCTTTAAAATCATGATTCATATTCCTTTTGTTCTCATCATGAGCTTTATGGAATACCTTACCACAACTATGATGCCTTTTTTGTAGCAACTTTGTCAAACCTTCCTTTAAGCGTTCCATGTTTGTTTTTAAACCTTCCATGTACCATTTTATTTTTGATTTTAAACCATCCATTTTAACATTCATCACTTCCAATTCATTTTTGGTTTCTCTTTGTGAGAGTGAAAATTGTTGCACTTGTTTCCGTAATTTTGATATATCATGTTGCATTGCCTCTTTTTCATGCATAAGAGTAGAGCTTTCTGAGGACTGAACGGGTGTAGAATTTTTTTGTTTGGAAGAAATTTTGGAACCAATTAATGAATCCATGCTTCACTGTGCCATTTGAATCACTTTAAACTATTTTTTCAAAAAAACGCTATACAATTTAAAAATACACACCTTTAAAGAGCTTGGTTTTGAGCTTGTTGATAAGGTTGAGCTTGAAACTATTATATCTCTATGATTTCAGTGTCACAAGGTCTTAAATTGTGTCTTGTGGTAGCCCTATGTGTCTTATTTCCAACCCCACTAGTTAGAATGAGATTGGTGTAGAAAATCATGTAGATTCACAAGCTCATGCAATGTACTGAAGCATAGGACAAGAATCTACTTCTATTTTCAATGAGCGGAAGCCAATAGATTGATGAAAACAATAAGAACAAAAAAAGATAAGTCAATGGCACATAACACAAGATGTATCTGAGGAAAGCCACTACTCAAAACCCCATTATCTGTATTGCATATTTTAGAAATATGAGTGAAGATACAAAGATTGTTCTCAATAGAACAATTCCGCACAAGTATGCTCAATTCTTTTAGCGCACAAGCTAGCTCTTAGCCATTGCAGCTCTTCAAGCTCCTAATCTCTTGTGTAATTTCTAGGATGAATAACCTGTATTTAAAGGGAATTTATGCTTCCAAAACTGCGCAATCCAAACATAGGATCAATCTTTGATGCATGCATGATATTTACACTCCAGTAAATAATACCACTGATAGTACATTGTCCCTGCACTCTAGTCTCAACTGAGTCTTTCTCTGAAATGACATGCATGAGTTTCTCATGAGGGAATCTTTAGTTAACTGAAGTAGCACTAGTAGATTCATCAGTGCACCAACTCACTGTTATCCCTCTATTAGTTCCAAAAACAATTTAGAACTAATTTAACTTAACTCAGTGAACTGAATAATCTAATTTCCAACTCAATTTAAACTCATATTAGACCCCTAAAGATTAAGGAGAATATATACATGACTACATAAAGACTTCCAACTCAAAATTCCTAAGCTAATTAAGTTAATTAAAAATAATTAACTATTTACAAGTTGCTATGATAATAGAATTTGATTTTAATTCTCAGCTTAATTCAAGGACAAATTAAAATGGAATTTCTTGTTCCCATTTCTCAATACTCCCTCTCAACAAGAAAGGGATTATCAACTACCCCGATGCTGTGTCTGTGAAACTCGAATTTACATCTTGAAAATTCCTTTGTCAAAATGTCAACATATTTCTCCTTCGTGGGAGTGTACTCTAACAACATAATCTGCCTTAATACACAATATCTGAGATGATGATGTCAGATATCAATATGCTTGGACCAATCATGAAAAAATGGATTTTCAGAGAGTTTGATACAACTTTGATTATCACAGTAAATCATAGTTGGATCCATCTGTTGACCAAACAAACCAACCAAGATCTTCCTCATCCAGATGGCCTCATAAGTTGCCTGACTCGTAGCTATGTACTCTGCCTCTGCCAAACTGAGTGCAACTGATCTTTGTTTCTTGTTGTACCAAGAAACTGTCGCTGACTCAATACAAAAGATCCCTCCTGATGTGCTTTTCTGGTCGATGGAATCCCTACCCAATCTGCATCAATGAAGCCTTGAAGCTTCACTTCCTCTATCTGTCTATACAATAATCCGTATTGAGTAGTGCCCTTGAGGTATCTCAATACATGCTTTTCTGCCTTCCAATACAGCTTGGTAGGCCTAACCATCGTTTGCCTAAGTTGGTTAATTGCATAACACATATCTGGTCGTGTGTTCACCAAGTACATGAGTGAACCCACAAGCTTCCTGTAACTTGTAGCTTCCACTACTTCCCTTGAAGTAGCATCCTCCTTCCTCCAGCTACCTGCTAGAGGAGTCTCCATGGATTTGCTTCTCTCCATGCAGAATCTCATGAGTATCTCGTTGGAATACTTTCCCTGAGACACAAACAACTCCCCATCTCCCTACCATACCTCCATGCCAAGAAATTAATGCATGAGCCCCATGTCCTTCATTTCAAACCCTCTTGCAAGGTCCTCCTTTCAAGACTTGATCAATTGATCATCACTTATCAACATAAATTACAATGATCAACATTTTACCTTCCACCACTATGTGGTACAGGTTCACATCTGCTTCACTCTTCGTGAAGCCCAACCCAATGAAGTTGCTATCTATCCTAGTGTACTAAGCTTGGGGTGTTGGCTTCAGCACATACAATGCTCTCTTGCGCCGTCACACATGCAACTCATGGTCAAAAGTCTCAAAACCTTATGGCTTATTTATGTACACCTCTTCCTCAATCATGCCATTAAGGAAGGCTATCTTCACATCCATATGATGTATCTTCCAACCCCATCTGCGCTGATAGTGCCAATATAGATCTGATCGATGAATACCTTGCAACAGGAGCAAAGGTCTCATCATAGTCAATCCCCTTTACCTATGAAAAGCCATGAGCCACAAATCTAGCCTTATGCTTCTCCACACTACCATCTGTGACTTTTTTTACCTTGTAACACCAACATGATCTCACCACTGACTTTTCCTCCAGTCTTGGGACCACATCCCAAATAGTGTTACAAACTATGGAGTCATACTCCTCCACCATGGAATCAACCCAAACCGGATGTTGCATTGCTTCCTTAAAGGAAGATGGCTCTGTCACAACACATTCACCCATAAGAGCCATGTATCCAGTGTACATCTTAGGTGACCTCCACTACCAGTGTTGAGAAGTGGGTGGTCCCACATTCTCCTGTGCATCATCCAACAAACTGTTAGCCTCTCTGGTGTGCTTTCTTCCCTCTCTAGAAGACTTTGCCTGAGTGGATGTCTCCACTCCCGGATCCTCTGCATGTGGCTACTCCACATCAATTTGAGGCTCCTCAACCTTAGGAGTTAAAATCTCCTCATCTGCATGTAGCTAAAGCTCCCTCTCAAGGGAAGCTCGCATGGCCTTCTCCTCATCAAATTTGACATCCCCGTGAACCATTTTCATCCTGTTGGTCGGCAAGTACACATGATAGTTATGAGGTGTATCAGTGTACCCCACAAATATCCCCAACTCTAATGTTGGATTAAGCGTTTTCCGTGCATATTTGGTCACATGGAAATATATCGATGACCCAAAAATCCTGAAGTTACCAACATCTGGCCTCTTACCGTAATAAGCTTCCTCTAGTGTCTTCATCTCAAGTATTCGATGTGGGCTACGGTTCTGAATATAAACCACTGTGTTGCATGCCTCAGTCCACAAGTGTATTTGTAGGCCCTGATCATGCAACATCACCCTTGCCGCCCCTACTATGCTTCTGTTCTTCCTCTCGGCCACCCCATTCTGCTGAGGGTTATGGGGTGCCATCAACTCTCGTTTAATCCCTTCCACTGCATAAAAGTTCTTAAACTCGTTTGAGACATACTCACCACCATGATCACTCTGTAGAGATTTAACCTTCTTGCTTAACTCTTTCTCCACCAATTCTTTAAACTCACAAAACTTTGTGAAAGTTTGATCCTTTTTCTGCATAAAGGATATCCAACATTTACGAGAATAGTCATCAACAAATATAACATAATACCTGTGTTTGGTTGTGGATGTTGTTGAGAATGGTGTACACACATCTAAATGGACTCATTCTAGAATAGCCTCTGCTCGACTGTCTCTGTCGTGAAAGGAAGAATTGCTTCATTTTCCCAAAGTACACTCCTTGCATGTATCAACTTGCTCAAGCGTACCTCTAGAAGACCAGTAGATATATGCTGCAATATCTTCAAAGCCCCATGATGAAAGTGGACTAATCACCCATGCCACAACTCACCAACATCTCGACTCTGCACCCTTTCTGCTTTTGTGATCAAAGTAACACTCCTCTACCTCTAGCTTATAGAGATTTTTCACTCGAATCCCTATCTTCTTTACTTGACCCGTGGCTATATGTCAAAGGAATGTCTTTCCTTTCGAGAAGATCACATCATAGCCTCTATCCTCAAGCATGTAAACAGATATCAAATTCTTCTTCAACCCGGGCAGATACATAACATTCTTCAAAGTGAGTGGAGCCCCATGCTCCCTCTGAAAAGTAATTGTGCCCAATCCAGTAGCACTATACTTCTCGTCATCATCCATCTCGATATGCATCTAGAGATATTTCTTCTCTAGGTCACTTAATAACTCTTTGTCGCCTATGATGTGGAATGAAGATCCACTGTCTAAGTACCATAAAATTCCCATCATTGATGACACCATGCATGTAATGAGGGAAAAGTCAAATTCGAATTGAGAGGCCAAAGCCTCACCCACCGCTCCTCCTGAGGACTTCTTGAGTGGAAAATTTGTAGCAAAATGGCCCAACTCATGACAATGGAAGAACTTAACTTTTGTCATGTCTTTCTTCTTACCTCCACGATAAGAATCCGATTTGGAATGGGAAGCTTTCCCTTTCCCCTTTTTCGCCTTAATCGCTAAGGCACAGTTCTCTTCATTGCCAGTCTTTGATGAAGATGCATCCTTGGTGTTCCTCTTGATCTCCTCCTACATCAAATCCAACCACAATCTTTCCCAATCTGGCAGCTTATCCCGACCATTAACAGTCCTGATAACTATGCCAACTCTTTGGGCGTCCTAAAAGAGCAAGACTCACCATATCATCCTCGACAACCATGATTCCAACACTTCCAAGTTCATCACGACATTGAGTGAACTTGGTCAAGCATTTTGAAATAGTCTTGCCTTTCTCATTTTTATTTTTTAAATTTTGTCCTTTAGTGCCAATTTCCTTTGGCCACTACTATTCTGATACAAGTCCGTTAATGTTTTCCACATAGCATATGAAGTTTCCTTGCCATGGAGACTCGAGACAATGTGGTCTTGAACTCCCTCAAGGATTATTTGCCTCACCTTCGCCACACACTTCTTCCATTCAACCAAATTTTGTGCATCTGATGTTGTTGGCTTAGGAAGTTCTTGATCAATGAATTCATTCAAGCAATTATCATTTAGCACAGTCTCCATTCTGTCCCTCCAGGCTATAAAATTTGAGCTTCCTTCCAAGTCATACTCGAGCCTCAAATCGTAGAACGTCATCTGCCGATCCTGAAGTATGTATTGCAAATTCGAATTTCACCTGTAACCCAAAACTCAAAACTTTGAAATCTCCTCTAGTATACTATTCTCAGCTCCGATACCATGTAAATCCTATAGATTCACAAGATCATGCAATGTCCTAAAGCACAGGACAATAATCTACTTCTACTTTCAACCAGTGGAAGCCAATAAATCGATGAAAACAATAAGAACAAGAAGATAAATCAATGACACATAACACAAGATGTATCTAGGGAAAGCCACTGCTCAAAACCTCGTTATCTGTATTGCAGATATCAGAAATATGAGTGAAGATACAAAGCTTGTTTTCACTAGAACAATTTTGCACAAGTATGTTCAGCGCTCTCAGCTCACAAGCTAACTCTTGACCAACACTTAGGCAATTCTGCAGCTCTCCAAGCCCCTAATCTCTTGTGTAATTCCTAGGATGATTAACCTGTATTTAAAGGGAATTCATGCTTCCAAAATTGCGCAATCCAAACATAGGATCAATCTTTGATGCATGCATGATATTTACACTACATTACATAATACCACTGATAGTACATTGTCCCCGAACTTTAGTCTCAACTGGGTCTTTTTCTAAACTGACATGCATGAGTTTCTCATGAGGGAATCTTTAGTTAATTGGTGTAGCACTAGTGGATGCATTAGTGCATCAACTCACTGTTAATCCTCTATTAGTTCCAAAAACAATTTAGAACTAATTAAACTGAACTTAACTCAGTAAACTGAGTGATCTAATTTCGAACCCAATTTAAACTCATAGTGGACCCCTAAAACTTAGGGAGAACATATACATGACTACATAAAGACTTCCAACTCAAAATTCCTAAGCTAATTAAGTTAATTAAACTTAATTAACTATTTACAAGTTGTTATGAGAATGGAATTTGATTTTAATTCTCAATTTAATTCAAGGACAAATTAAACTAGAATTTCTTGTTTCCATTTCTCAACAATTGGATTCTTCAAGATAAAGTTATGCCAAATCTCCCACGATGCCCTGATTATGGACTGGTTCAGTAGAGCGGACTTGTACGGGATGTCATGTGTCATTGTTTTAACATTTTTCCCTAAAACTTGTACCTAAAAAGATACAGTGCATGTGATTTTAGTGACTTTTTAAGAAATTCAAATCTGATGCTCGAAGAGAAAGTTAAGACGATCTTCCCTGGGACACCTATTTGAGATTGAATTATGGATCATATAGAAACCCTTCATTGGACCATATATCCAAAACTATAGTGAACCAAGGTTTGAAATTATAATAAGATGTTCATCAAGATTTCACCTCCATGTGGTAACAATTTCACAATCTGAATCTTCACATAAAAAAAATTATAGCTAAAATACCACGATGACCCATTTGAAACAACAAAACCCTAGGATCCAGAGCTTTGATACCAAATGTTATGTATCCCAATAAAAATAACATAAAAATATAGGAAAAAATAGATCAATGACTAGATGATTAGCCATTTCAAGGGGGAAACTTCCCTTTACATCATATAAATGAACAATTCTTGGATGCTTCAAATGACAAGACCTCCTTGGTATATATAGAAGTCTAAAGGGTCAAAATATAATTAGGGCCTGCATAACAATTTTAATGTAAGGGAAGAACTATAAGAATAGTGGTCTTCTATGGGGAACAATAATAATAATATAGGGGCTACACTAGTATTATAGGGACCTAACAAAGATTCAGGGTTTTGTCACATGTAGAGTGAGTTGGTGTTTTTTTGTCTCGTGCACAAAATTTATGGAGCTAAGATCTCCTCTTCTTTCTCATCCATTCAACATTAAAAGATACATCAGGTACTGTAGACCATCGGTTCCTCTCTTCATTTATTTATTAAAATAGTGGTTGTTTCTTGTTTACCTAGAGTAGTGATGTAACATTTGATATCTCTATCACTAGCCTTCCAATCAACTAGTGGCGCTCAAGTAGTACCAACTATATGAAAAAACCCATTAGTAATGGAAGTTTCTCAATGACATGAACAAAAGGTGATAAAGTTGATTATATGCTGTGTCATTTCTATTATATATCAAATTTATATGAAACTACTAGCTAATGTGCATGTTTATTATTCATTGTGTCATGTTTTTTAAATCATAATCTATTGTAGATCAAAAAATATTATGACATCTTTTACGTGGGTCAATTTTGAAAGAAAGAGTAAATTCTAAGGACTCAAAAAGGTCCTATGTTGTGTATATAAAATTTGGGTGTTTAAGATTATAGATGTCCACACTTAAGGATTGTCAATTTGTGTTAAATTGATTATAGGATCCTTGGAAGGGACTAGGAGTTGGAAAAACATATTGAGAATTTTTATCGATTTTGGGATCTCAATGGAAAAAAAAAGGGTTGAAGTGAACTTATTAAATAGATTTTACTTATCCACATTAAAATGAAAATGTCTTTAGTCCCCAGGTAGTGTAGAATAGACGGTGATGGGGTGTATTATTAAGTCACTCCGTGATGTGAAGGTCACTGGTTTGAAACTCCACGGGAAAAAATCTAGTCATGCTAAGGGCTGGTGTGGCCCAGGCCAAGTGCGATCCCTAGGTGATTTTGATAGCTTAGATGCCCCTAGGTAATGGTTTATCAAGCCATAGGTCAAGCTAGATGTAATCTAAGGAGAACTCAAACAACTTGACAAAAAAAAAGTTCCTTAGTTGCCCTTAATGTTTGAAGGCATAAAAGGTTGTATAATCTTTCCTATGTCCAAAAGGGGATCACTTTAGGTATGGTCTCGTCGGTAACAAGAATTTTTTTTTTTTTTTTTTGGTGGTTTTTGGTTATCATTGACAATGGGAATAGTACATTAGACAACCCTTCATTTTGAATCCTCAAACTATTTAAGAAATGAATTAGAATAACCTTTGACTTTTTTTTTCCACTACTCAAAGAGACCGAGTATCTAGGTATAAATTGAATGGGATATATGGGTTGATGAATTCAAACACATTTATTTTAGATAAGATTTAAAATATTATCGATTTTTTTGTGTTTCAAGTTAGAATATGCAATTTATGGAAATATTGGAACTACAATTGTAAGAAATATTTTCTCATATCTAAATTGGAAGTAGGTCTGCCACTTGTGATGGTTCTACTTACACTCATAAACAATTTGACCAATGTTGTTGTAGGGAATCCCTTGTGGGATTCGACACTACATAGAGAGAGTTGAATGCACAAATGATTTAGTGAGAGGATCCTTGATCATGGTGCATGAAATACCCTTCCCTGATGGTTCGTAAGTTTGCACAATCATCTCCAGCTTAATATCTTGTACATTAACAACAATATAGATAAAATTTTCATTGACAAAAAATATAAGATTTAACTCTACATCCTTATTCATGCATTCTAAAATGTATCAATGAGGATGATCATGCATCTCTAAACCAATATTACTTATTGGGACATCTACAATGAGGTTGACCTATTAATTATAAAAGACATAAAGCATCTACTTCACACTCAATGTATTCAAATCTTAATATGGAATAACTTCAACTTCTCCATTTCATATTTTTGGTGAAGACTACAGATGTTCACATCTTTCTACATTATTATATATTCATACTTGTAATAGAGATTCAAGAAGCAACACATAAAGCTATCTTAGGTTGGTCAAGAGGACAAAATGAACGGATGCAAGTTGCTTTAATCCATAAAAGTAAGAACAATTTAGTGAGTAATCATAATGTTAATATATTCTAGTACATTAAGACTTATTAAGCACATTTTAACATTTCATTTTTTTCCAAATAAAGAAAAGACCCTGTATTATAATAAGTTGTTGTACTAGCAGAAACTCTACATATAGATGAATTTTGTCTCATAAAAGGGAAACTTCCAAAGAGATGAGTGTGAGTAGGAGTTTTCCATAAAACTTGGTGACCAATTCCCAAGTGGAATTGGTATGGGCACAAATCCAAAGTAGATTTTTAGTACTTTCAAAAGTACCATGCAATGACAATTTAGTTTGAGGGATACTCAAGTAGGTAAGCTTATTTCCAAGAGACAAGCCACCCAAATAAGAAACCAAGGGGCCATTTTAGGATATCTATGAGTGAAATCCTTATTTTGCATAATAGAAATAACCTAGTCACTTGCTTAAAACATAGTATCCATAACTTTTTCATCCAACCATTAAGGTTGGGTTTATGGAAAATCCATTTGTACCCATTGATGGACTAGTTCATTTTTGTTCGCCTTATCTCTTTCCCATCTCTAGTCTTTCCACCTTGTTTGAGGATGCAAGAAGCTAGGATTTACAAATAGAGTATATGATAATTTTATTTAGATATTTGGCGAAGGATAATATGGTTAAGGTTTGTGAGTTTGAAATTGGCTTTCAACTTAGGGAAAATAATCAAATCTCTTGTTGAAGAGGCATAAATAACTTTGAAGGAGATGACTCCTCTTTTGAAGAATCAAATGGGAAAGAAGCAAGCATTTTCAACCAAAAACTTTTATTGTTTATTAAAATAGGAATCCACTAGAGGGATTGGCCATTTGTTATAAACTTATCTTCTCTTGAGTAAGGGTAATAATAAGGCTCTAAAGACTAGTTCCATGACTTATTACAAGGGGGCTCACTAAGCCCTAGAAAAACCCCATGTATATCACTAGATATTGATTTATTATATTTCTGTTGTTATATTATTATTATCAACTATACTCTTTAATTGTAAATGTACCTTTCGTATGTTATATATACACTAAGGAGACCTAGTTTATAATAATCTCATTATATATATATTTTTTTCTATTGTAAAAAGAGGTTGCTTCCTAGAAGAGGCTTTTATTTCTTTGTTATCTCTATTTATCAAGTTTTGTTGTTACTTCTCTTTTTATTTCTAGGCTCTTTTGGTTTTTTTGTCTAACATTTGGCATTAGAGGCTACAATCCTAGGGTTTTGATTCTTCAATCAAGATATTTTATATTTTTTGCTATAATTTTTGCCTAGGAAGTTTCAAAAAACAAGATTTTGAGCGACTGAAGAGACATCAAGGTATATATGATCAAATTTCAAGTTTTAACTCATTACAATTTCTAACATATAGTTTGTGAAAGTTAGGGTTTATGACTAGTCTTGAAATAAATTTCGAAAGTGTTTTCTCAGTATTTTCGCTATAAAATTTCATGTGGAAATTTTAGGATCGCAAGTAAACATATATAACTACTTGTGTAAAAATTTTTAGTTTTTGCTTCATTACATTTTCCAAGATATATCCCATGGAAATTAGGGTTTTTGACTAGTTTTGAAACCAATTTCAAACAAGTCATCTTGTGATTTTTTCTGTAACTTTTTTTTATAGGTCTCGAAATGTGAAATTTTTACTATTTTGAGAATACATATCTTAGTACCTATGTTAAAAATTTTGGGTTCTAAGACACTATAATTTTGGGGGGGAAATGTCTATGGAAATTAGGGTTTTTGACTAGTCTCAGGCGAGTCTTTTTAGTAGAATTGTCACGTTTGAAGCTTGGAAAGTCCATAATATAGACCATATTATTTTAGATAAAAAATTATGATCATATTTGAAATATTGGAGGCATGAAATTCCATACAAATTTGTTATCTTGAAAGGGACAATAATTAACAAGTTTTGGGAAGGTTACCATAACTTTCGCTTGGCACATCAAACTATTCTCAGACCTATGGCCTTGGAAAGGAGACATATTAGAGTACTATAGGAAGAAATTTTATGCTCAAAAGTGCCAAAATTTTAAATATACATCAATAAAAAGTTTAACAAAAAATACAATCTCCAAATTACAGTTTTAAAGGTATATAATTGACAATTGGCATAAATGTTGATTAGAAGAATTGGTTTTGGTGCTTCAAAATTTATGCTGAACAGAAAAAAGAGAAATACTATTATTTTTGTCTCACATGAACAAGGGTTTTGCAAAAAAGATGACACCCATTAAACTGCTAAAATCCTCATCTATGACTCATGAACAAAATGAAGAGATACAAAACCTATTATCCAAATTGGACAAACAAATTACTGAATTGAATGACAGACCAACTAAAAAGATTGATTTGATATATACACATATTTAAATAGAACAAAAGATGGATGAAAATAAGGAACACATGGAAAAACTACAAAATTCCATGTTAGTGATCCTATTCCATATGAATGAGAGGTTACCTAAAGGTGATATTGGGATGCGGGGAAACATTTAAAATAAGGATAACTAGATTTTTGAACCCTAATCACAGATGGGGAATATTTTTCAAAATGTGGAAAATGCAAGGATGGACATGGCATGGTTAACATGGATCAATGTAAGCCTTGAGACATGGACCATCTAGATTGCCACATGGCCCCACTGGAGACTGCTACATGGACCATCTAGACTACCACATGGAACCACTAGAGACTGCCACATGGCACCACTAGAGACTACCACATGGCTGTGGACAAACCAATAATTACTACGTGGCAGCACGTGGACCAACCGACAACTATCACACACACTACAACAAAAAGACCCTCTAGCAGAGGCTTTTGTGGAAGCCCCTATAAATGTTGGGTTGTGTTATATTATTTCCACATAGTTAACAGGGGGTTTGAGGGGTACTCGTAACCCCACTTTATGGGATCTGGGACAGCACCCCGGAAAATTTTGGTTTTGGACCCTATGTTAGGTTGGGCGGACCCACCTATGGTTTTGGACGCGATGGTTTTTGGTCCATGGTATTGGATGCTTCGGCATGTATAAATATGTATTGTAACATTGAAAGGAATATAATGAAAAATCAAGCTGGTAGTCTCGGTTTTGAGATCCAGTGGGAAATCTCTATGTATATGTGTTTTATGTGTTATGCTCTCACATTTTAATTTTTCCTGTGATTTAGAATTCGTATGCAGGTAATTTCTGTACAAGGTTAAAAACTACAATAAATATAACCTAAAAAATTGTTTGTAGTGGAGTTTACTATTAGAGTTGTGCGAACATATGTTTTAGCAGATTTTTTTAATGGCACATCTATAATAAACTAACACACTAATGCATTATACAATTATATGCACTAGTGCTTAATAGTATATGGTGCACTGTGGAAACGTTAATTATTTATAAAAATAAAAACATAATGGTGCGCTAAGTACACAATGTGCATTGGTGCATATACTACTCAATAGCAACAGAAAATGGTTAAATTTAAAAACATTTTGGTCATAAAATCATTTTCCCTAGTCCATTGCTATACTCTCACGAAGCTTTGGTGCTAAACCCATATTCAAATGCCTCGGTGCATAAACAATATGACGCACGACTGTGTCACAACACTCAAAGATCAGGAATAATACAAGTGCATCACTATTGGATAAAGGACGATAACACATATTTTCGACAATGGCAACACCCAATGCTATGGCAGGGTGGTGGAATTAATGAAGACTCTCACAATCTATGGAACAAACTCAACAATAGAATTATTAGGAAGAAAGAAGGATCAAACATTCTGCATTGGGGCTACAAAAAATTGGGATTCTACACAATCAAAGAGGCTTACTACCTAACATAATAATTATCACAAGGCCATCCCGATCCTTTCTGGAAGGATTTATGGTCCTCTAGCCTATGTTCGAAAATATCCACTTTCACCTGGCTCCTATCAAAGTATAGAATCCTCACTTGGGAGAACCTAATCAAAAGGGGTTTTGAAGGCCCCTCATGGTGCTACATGTGTAAAAATCAACAAGAGTCCATTGATCACGTACTTGACTTCAATGAAGTATCAAATGATCTTTAGGATAAAACTTCCATGAGTTTCAGAAGAACAAATAGATTCAAGGGAAATGTTGTCCAAACTTTTAAGATATGGGATAAAACCCTCTTCTAAAGTCAGGTTTTAAACAGACTCTAGGGTTTAACACCAAGCCTTATGGTTTGGGTAATCTAGAAGGAATGTAATCAACACATTTTTAATGATAAGCACAAATCTATGGAGAGTATGATCTAGCTACTCTTCCAAAAACACATGAAGGAAACACTTTTCTTACCCTACTGGGAAGGAAAGGACTTCTAGTTGTCACTCCCCCCCAAAGGAAAAAGAGATCCTAGCTTGGTGGAAATTCAATAACATTCCCTCTCAGCAAGAACCATATTCCCCAAACCAAAAGATGTAAGCATGGATGTTTGCATTCCTCCTCCAAAGCTCCAATATAAATCTTTCATAAAGCTTCAAAAGGTAACCCAAGTGAGGTTGGAATAGGGTGAGTCATCGGAAATTTCAAGGGTGATATCTTCAACATGTACAAAAGCTACATAGGGAAAGAGAGTAATAATGGAAAAGATTTGGAAGCCTTAATTTAGGGACTTCTAATTGCTAGGAATGAAGGATATCATCCCCTCCTCATTAAAGGCGACTCTCAGTTAATCATCCAGGCAACAAAGAAATTACATTTTGGTTCTCCTCCCTCAAAATGCTACTCTGACTGGAGATTAGATCAATATATGCATCAACTCACACAAATTATCTCACATAAAGAGGCTCTAATTTTCTCCCATGTGAGGTGCAAGGCCAATTCTCTGGTTAAATTCCTAGCTAACAAAGGGGTTGAGGAGATTGCTTCATGTGCATACATGAACCTTGTCTCCCCTCTAATAGCGATTTGGGCCTCACAATGTTTATACATAACTAAAAGAGGTCTTAGGATCCTTAATCAAGGTACACAAATTGAAATGGCATGATATTAAAACTCCCATGTCATGTCAATCCATGGAATTAAAGGAGGGAAGTGGCGGTGATGCCCATTTGCTACCTCTGTCCGCCACCTTCCTTTCCCATAGTGGGATGTTCAGAGTCCAATGCACCAACATTAAATGATGCATTGGAATGAGAATCAATGTTTTATTCCTCAAGTGGACCTTCATTTAGTCAATTATAGTGTTGAGAATGTTGTGAGGTCGTCTAAGTCACCTGAAATGGGGATTCGGGACATGTAGGATTCGAGATTCGTGGTGTCGGATTCGGACACGCTAACCCCCCGGAACAGGACACGTTAGGACATGTT
>APFE031224521.1:5359-49297 GCA_000404065.3 Pinus taeda
CACAAACAGATCACAGATCAATACACCAGTATTTTGACGTGGTTAAAACCCTCAAAGAGGGCAACAGTCCACGGCCTGCGCCAACGTGGCTACTACAGGAAATTTATTAATAAAAGAATGAAAATTTACATAAGCTTCTCTCATGCACAGTTTTTCTACAAATGACCCTCCATGCGCTTTAAATAGAATTCATGGACCAATCGGGTGTCAAGCCATGGATCAAGTGTCGGTAATACCGAGGAGAGAATGAACCGTCGGATCACTACATATCGTGATAGTCGGATTGTAAGTTACAAAATGTACAACGGTAAAGAAACACACTTTACCTAACTCTATACCTAACTCTATAATAGACCAAGTTGAACTTAACTATTTCCTATGTGTCGGAATATCCTAACATTCTCAAATCGGGATATAAATGAGGAATAGAGGATAATCGAAAGCAAAGGGAAATTAAGAATCCTTTGCTCTATATTAGCAAGAACAACCTAAACTAAGGAGCAATTAAGAATTCCTTAACTTAGATATTAGTAGAAAACATTTATATGCATAACTGTTAAAACATAGTGTAATTAAACAAATTTTGAGATATTGTTCCAGTTATAGCATTCAGATTCATTAATACATTAAATATTGTGGAAAAACTTTAAGAAAGATAACGATAACATAAGAAAATACTTGTCTGTACTCCACTCAACACATGAATCCTTTGAAATATCTTGTCTTTATTCATCAATCCAGTTCACTGGATTAGTTAGTGATACAATAGCTTTACAATCTTTTGTTCAAGAAATCTATAGAAATGTCTAAGAATCCACCCTACATACTTCGAATTATGAAGTATTTATACAAAACTTATTAAAAAATATCTCAAACTAACTTGAGATTTAATCTAGGAAATAAAAATATCTTCTTGCAAGAAGATAGACACAGCTATTGAACTACTTTCATGTTGTCTCATTTATTTTGGTACTGTTGGCCTTTATGGTTTGGTTTTATCCCTTTATGCTCTTTGTTATTTGAACTTTCACGCTGAAGACTTTGGTCACTTTAGTCTTTCATTTGATACACTTTGACACTGATACGTTTTGACCTTGCTGATCTGTCTTCATCTTTTTACCTGACTGTTTTACTTTTACCCTTTTACTGCATTTTTCTTAAAATAAATCAATCATTTTTTCCCACATTTTAGCATCATGTAATTGGATCTTCAACATCCTTTTGTATATCTCATCTACCTCAATGTACTTGGAAAAAGTAGGATTATTGATGAACAAGTGTTTTACCTCACGCTACAGGTAAAACAAATTTTCAAACGTTTGCTATAGTACTTTGCCTGTGCTTTATTTCTCATCTTGATTTCTTTAAACTTGTCCTTTATGTCCTTATATTTGTCAGCAAGTCGGCTAAAGGATGAAACTTATACACTGAGCTATCTTTCTAACATCTGAGTCTGAGATGTGGATGGCTCTTGTGTTTCCTCGGATCGAGTGGTGCCTTTACTTCTATCTAGCTCAGTATTAGTTACTTGTGCTGAGTCATCTGTGTCTTCTTATTTTGAAATAGGATTGAGCCTTGGTCTCTTGCTCTGACAGGCCTCATACTGCACATTTGAAGTGTCCATACATGAGCTGGAGGCTTTCTCTCTGCTCCTTTTGGCATTATTTTCCTCATTTTGAGGAGTTTCCATAATATGAGGGGTGCTCATGGTTCTTTCTTGTTGTTCAGGTACCTACAGAAATGAGCTTTCATAAAGTTGCCTTTCTAGATCAACCAAGGGATTCTCAACATCTACCTTTGTGCTATCCCTGTCTACAAGAGTGTTCTCCAACCACTCAGATTGATTTGCATATCTTTCAATCTCTGGTACGGGATGATGAATGTAAAGCCCTAATTTGACCTTTTGGCTAAGTTTGATCATAAACCCTTGAGGGTCATATATCCACATGAAATTTTTTGGAAATTTCATTTGTTGAAGAATCATATCTGCCTCCTACCTTGCTTCTCTAGAGTTGCAAATTAAGGGGCCTATTAAACACACATGGACAGCTAGAGATATGAAAGATAAAACATGTAATACAATTTTTATTAAGAATTGATATACATTTATAGTACATGTGGTGACCGTTGGGATTCACATCCCAAGGTCCCTTGGACTCCTTTTGTCCATTCGGCTTCCACACTAACCCATTTAGGATTAGGTGTCCAGCATTCCCCCCCTTAATCCGAAGGGTTATGTATGAGTCCAAGAAAAGAGCTGTAATACAAAATGTGCAAAAATGCATGGAAGCACTAGGCTAAATGTGCTCCCTGAAATGTTGGTATAAAGGGCGGTGGTTTAAGGATGACCACCAACACTGGAATGCTTAGTGCAATTCCCAGAACTCTTCCAAAAATGGCAAGAAGCTGAAGCCTTCTGCTAGAGGAAGTGATCCTATTATTATAAAGAGGGAAACCTTCAACCATAAAAGGGAGGTCTCACCCGGCATAAAAGGTAAAACTTCAACCTGAAAAGGGAAGTCTCAACCTGTGATGGTTTAAGGATGACCAACAACTCTGGAATGCTTAATGCAATTCCTGGAACTCTTCAAAAACTGGCAAGAAGCTGGAGTCTTCTGCTAGAGGAAGTGTTCTCAATTTTGTTCCTGGAAATCTTCCAAAACTGGCAAGAAGCTGAAGTCTTCTGCTAGAGGAAGTGTCCCAGATTGCCCACTGAAGGCATGTACACGGGATCTTGTCTCTGGCTACAACTCTTGAAACTGTGGGGTAGGTGTCGCACAGGCTCGCTTGATGTGACTTTGAAGCTTGTAGATGACAATCATTTCCGCCCCTATCAATTACAAGGTTGAGAAGATGGATAAAACTCAACTGCAAGACTGTTCAATACTTGGAACAAGTTCTGACATGTGTTTGGAATATCTTTCTTGGCTATTGATGCCCATTTGCCAAGAAGCGATCCATCCAAGATGAATCTTTGTTCTTGCAGGACGTTTGTTTCTGAAGCATCTGTGTGAAGAATGACTGGTTTTATGATAGTGCTTACATGGATGAAGATCAAAACAATGATCTTTCAAATGGCCAACTCAATCAAAGTATTGGCATTTCACGATCTGTTGTTGTTGTTACTGTGGAAGAGGAGCAGAGTCTAGAACACCTGGAGGTGAACTGTCATGAGGAGCAGGTGAACTGTCATAAATGAATCCAACACTTTGAAACTAAATGGGCTTGGCGTAGTTTGGAATATGAAAGGACAAGTCCTTGTCATATCCAAGACCAGTTTTGTGCTTGTTGTGGACAAGCTGTTCCCAAGGTTTGATGATGGGCTTGGGAAGTGTAGACTGAACTTCTGCATCTGCATGTAACCTTGCTGCTTTTTTTGGTACTAAATCTGAATGAACTATAGCATGCTGCTGATGGGTGGTTGTCTCAATGTTCTGAACAAAAACAGGTTCAGAATGGTGTCTATTTTGATGTAACTCTTCTTGCTGTAGCTGTGATTCAAGCTGAAAAAAATCAATCTTTTCCTGTGCATTTTGTAGACATGTCTGAATTTCTGAGAGAGATCCTATGCTTATTTGTAATGTGTCATCAACAGTATATTGTATAAGAGTTTTCATGAACTCTAATACTTCACTGGTTCTGGCCATTTTTCTTCAATGTCACTTAAAAACTGATCACAATTATTACTTAATGCAGAAAAGTAATATCCACGTATAGTACACAGCAATGTTTTAAATGTGCAGCAAATGAATTAGGGAATCAATGCATATATATGTAGACAGAGAATATAATGAGTTTTAATGCCACAACTAGGGCAACAGCAACTGCAAACTTGCTATCAAAACTTCAATAATTATAACACTGTCATGGACAGGACTTGAATGCTCATATGCCTTGATTGGGGTACGAATCAGTGTTCTCTGATCTTGCCACTTTCTTGAAAGAAAACAATAGTTCACTTCAATATTTGAGATACCATGCTTGCTATCTCATTTGTTACAGTAAGTTGAGAAAGCATTGAAATAAAAGCGGTAGTGCTAGTGCTCAATTCAACAATCTTCATGCCATTTTCAAACTCAATACAATCTGGACTTCTAACGTGTGCAGTGTTTCTCAAACACTCATTGTCCCTATGAGCACAACTTGAATGCCAATGAAGGGTCCATGATCTAGAGGGTGATTCGAATTTCACTTCTACAGTTCCATTTCAGGCATTTAGTTATATTTTTACAGGGAAAATTAGGTATGGTCTTTCATACAACTTTCTTAACTTGCTGTGACTATGGCGTTTGTGTAGAGTCAAAGCTCTTTTCACAAGTACACTACGCTAGATGTATGTATTATTTGCTGGCAGAACATTATCCTGACCGGAATAAAACGTGGATAGGTTCTGTTATGCCTAATTTCAAAGAACAAAGTATATGGGTCCGCTATATATGCTCTCTGTATTGGTCCATTACAACTTTAACTACGGTTGGATATGGAGATCTCCATGCAGTTAATTATATTGAGATGACTTTCGATATATTTTATATGCTGTTCAATCTGGGCCTCACAGCTTACCTGATTGGGAATATGACAAATCTGGTAGTTGAGGGTACAAGTCGTACAATGCAATTTACGAACAGCATACGTGCAGCTTCAAATTTTGTTACCCGGAATCAACTCCCACCGAGGCATAAGGATCAGATATTGTCTCATATGTGCCTTCAATTCAGAACAGAGTGCTTGAAACAACAGGAAATTATAGAAGAAATTCCTAAGGCCATTCGGACAAGCATTTTACAACATCTATTCCTACCAACCAGTGAATCTCTGTATCTGTTTCAAGGTCGCCGAGATGAAACCAGAATACTTCCCTCCGAGAGAGGACATTATTCTTCAAAATGAGGCACCTAATGACATCTACATAGTGTGTTGGAAGATATACGAGTGTTCGAAGAGAGGCTTAAATCTCCACACACAAATTTTAGTTTGTGTTACATAGTTAATTTTCACCACAATGAGAATCATTCATCGTAGAGAATAATACAATGATTGAACTACACATGGCACTCCACATAATTCACAAATTTCATAAATATAAGAGTTCAACTCAGTATGTTAATCCTTCAAGCATGTACAATAACATTTCTGGATGCTGAGAATCTCACTAGTTAAACATTTTCTGCAAACTCCCAAGAAAATAACCCCTTTGGACGGCGATAAACTCTTCGCAAGGGAACTCTTTCCTCAGCCTGGTCATGGTCATAAAGAATTAAAAACCTGCAACGACACCCCCGTACATCATGGCATTTTCGTTGGACATCTAAGACATGGGCATCAAAATAGATAGATTGTTCCTTGCCTTCCCGAAAACAAACTATGAGGTCTACTGGCTTAATGGCCACACAGTCTGTTGCCTCGGAAGGAAGAGATCGTAGACGAACAACCTTTCTCACATTGACCCACTCATATTCTTCTACCCCAAAGCCAATCCCCAACTTGGAAGAACGAATTAGAAGAAAGAATTTAGAATTCTTGATTACAGAATTCGGCTATTTGCACCATGTCAGACAGAATTACAGAATTCGGTAAGGAGGGTTTTCATGTTTTTTTTTTTTTGTGATTTGTACCAGAGAGGAAAATTCACGAGCAGGGAGAGCAGAGAGGTGAGCGTTAGAACAGGAAACAGGTCAAGTGAGATGGCAGAGTGAAAATGAAAATAGAGAAAGGTAACGGGTCGAAGGCCAAATATGCTGGTGAAATGTGGCTGCCTGCAAATTCGCAGAGAAGATAATTGAAAGAACAAAGCATCTCCAGGTCAATCAGACGCGTTTCTAAAATGTTTAGTGTACCTACACACTGGAGCAGAGGTAGGCGTTGAATCCACTAACAGAAAAAAATGGCAGAGAACGTTTTTTAATTGATTTTCAGAACTATAAGAGACACAAACCAATGCATACCAGACGTTATTAAAAAATTAACGTATGACAGACATGTTAGACAGACATGACAACACTTATTCACAAAGAAATTTAACGTTCAGTGCTTCTTTCTGGACATAATGGATAGATAGATGTGTTATGAGGCAGTGCTGGTTAGGCAGACAGAACGCAGATAAAGGAATATGGAGGAGCGGTGCAGGTATATGCAAGAGGTGGCAGCTAAATTCTAGCTCAAAAAATATTCATAAGTAATGGTAGAAACCATAAAACAAATGGTTCAAATGTCAACAGGGCAGGATTAATTGGTTTTCGAATTTGAATTGAGATCTTTTCTTGGCTGAGATAAAATTGATCTCATCAAAGTTCATTATCTATCTATAGTATTCTATAGTAAATAACCTCATAGGGAGGTATTTGGGGAGCTTGTATGGGGCAACTTGGCACGCATAGATTCTTATTTCCATGTGGTTTTGGTAAAGGTAGCAATCTCCCACCTGACTTTGCTTAGACAATTGAAGGGTCCTTTCGATATCTTGGCTTATTTTGGGTGGAGCACTTCCTGCCAACATGGTCATGACTAGATGGACAAAAGAGTCAATGAAATCTATATAAGTATATGGTGAGGAATACTTGTGGAAAAGTGGTGTCCATAATATGATAGACCTGGGTTGACCTCTGGTATCAAGCTTCTGGAGGGTGAAAGGGAACCTGTCTGACTGATAATATAGAAACATATGGTAAAGTACAAATGAGTACTTGAACACTCTCTCATTATGCATTATAGTAAATTGTTCATGCATCCTCTTAGCTATGAAATGGGCATAATTGTATATAGTAGCAGGAGGCCTTCCTGTGGTGAAAATGGACATAAAGGCAAGGATAAGTTCATCGACAAATTCATCAGTGGTGCAACCCAAAATACATGATATCATAGTCACAATGTACTTTCCCCTTTCAGAGAAAATGGCAGAAACATATGGAGGGGCATCCTTGGGAATGTGTTTGTCTTCAATAATGAAAGTTTGAAACTATTGGGCCATTTTTGGTGGACTCAACTTGGTATACTGGTCTAGAAAATATCCAATTGAGAGTGGGGTTAGGTTTGGACCTAGTTGGAGCTATAACATCTCATTGATTGATTCATCTATCATGGTAAATAGGATCTTCTGGTGAGGGGACATTATTGCTCTTTGGCTAGGAATGTAACAGGCATGACACCTATGGACAATTTCAGGGAAAACATGTACTTGGGGAAATTGGTATTTGGGAAAATTGGATTCCTAAAGACCAATGTCATCAAAATGGTTCAAATATATATCCCTACTCAAAAAATAAACTTTGAGTAGGATCTCATATGCATTGGTATCTTTGATTTGGAAATCCCTATCTGCCAAGGGAAGGTGGTCTAGGTCCAAATGGGGGTTTGTGATACATTAGACATCCATGGTGATAGGGGCAACCATAATTTAGTTCTTGTGGATTTGAATTTGGCAGTGTAGGGTTGTATTAGAGGTTTTGACAGAAACAGGCAGTTTTGAGAATGGTTTTGGCATCAAACCTTCAAATTTGAAGAAATTTTAATTAATTTTACTTAAGATGTGAGAAATGCAGAAGAAAATTATACACGAAGTACAAATTGAAGAAGCCTCAAAACAATAATTTTACTTAATTAAAATGCTTTACAGGCTGAACGTTTTCCAATTTGAAAGGGTGAGTGGTAATTTGTGGTAAAATCCTTGGAAATGGGTGAATTATCTTCAAATTTAGAGTTCACGGCAACTGCGGAAGTTCGAATGGCTCTGGGATGGACTAAGAGTTTGATTGGGGTCTTTACATCTTCTTCAGGAGTGAATTTGGAGTTAAATTGGTGAATTTAGCATTTCCAGGTGTCACACTAGTTTGCAGAGGTTGGCAGAGAGAATGAGCAAAAAAGGCAAAAAAGGGCTTCTCAGCCTTTTTATGGAGAAATAATAATTTTTTAGCAAGTAATTTCTGAATGAATAGCAGGCGGTTTATCGGGTTGAGCAAGGAGGCATTTTCCCAGGCCATCTTACTGCTTATGGGGGTCGGGTGGTATTTCGCAGGGGTCATCTGATCTACCTCTGCACTTGACACATAACATTTGGGGGGCCAGGGAAAACTAGTTTATTGGGCAGGTAAAGGTCAGTCATCGTGTAAAGCCCATATGGCTGCGGACCGTCAGATGAGGGGGAAGGTGATCGGATGACATTCGAGCGAGGGAAGTGCGCAGGTGATAAGAGCATGGGTATCAAAGGGGGCCAGTGCTTTAAAATTCAGCGTTTTGGGGTTAATTATAGGTTAATGATGATTTAAAGCGATCAGGCGGGGCTTAAAGACGAGATTAATTGGTTTTGTCGGGATATGGGGTAATTTATATTTTATATTTAAAACTAAGGGTTGGGATATTTATTTAGGGGATTTAATTAATATACGGGAAAAGGTATATGGGGATTTATATAATAAAGTTAAAATTAATATGAAATGAGTCGAGTGAGCAAACCCTTAGCATAATGTAAAATTTGTGCATTTTATTCCCATACATTTCATACTTAGGATAAAGCACTTTTGTGGGTTGTTTGGATGAAATTTAACATGGGGTTACTTTACTTTTCCTAGGCAAATGAAGTTTAACCTTAGGAAAATGGTTTTTATTAGGGTAATGAGGGGGAAATGAGTTTTATGAATGAAATTCTAACACTTGATTTCCATAAGTCATTAAACCGAGGGTCCGGTCCCACCAAAAGTCAAAGAAATGCTTTGAGCCTCTTTGACCTGAAGGATTTAAAGTGATAGAACAGACTTGTGAATAGGAAATTAGTAAGGGGAAAAATGAATGAGGGGGGAGTTAATAATATTAACTTACAAACCTTTGTTTTTTCTTCCATAATTTGATCATACATATCGAAATATGTGTCTAAGCATGATGCATGTGTTTTAATCCAATCACCTTTATACTTCAGCAACATTTCTTCTACTTACCCATCACTTACCCTACCATTTTTTCTTCATTTTATTTGAGTGCATTTAGACTAGCAAACCCTTATAATTAATTTTTATTATGAAATTAATCTATCTAATTCTAACCTTATATCATCCAAAGGATCAGATTAAACTGATGAGTTCCTTTATTTTCTCTACCTATCTAATGATCTGCCATGATTAAATTGTTTGGTCAAATTTTATTCTCTAACTATACACATAAAATTCAAAGCATGAAATAACCAAGATTAAATAGTCTGATTACCATGGATTGTGGCATGAATAACAAGCTGCACACAATCATTATTATGCATAAAAGTAAATAGTAGTGGCATTTAGACTTGCACATTTTCATGGTCTCTTTTTGTTTTAGGGTTCATATATTTTCATTTTTTGACCTTCTCTTATTCTTTTTGTCCTTTGATATTTATTTTAGGACATACCCTCTTTATATTTTTTAATTTTTTAATATGGAAAACATTTGCAAAAAGCAAAGGTATGTACAATATTACAAGGCTTAACCTTAGTCATTGAAAATAATGACTCCTATTGCTATAGGAACCTAATAGTGGCTCCACTTGGGGATGGCATCTTCTAAAAAGATGTCAAGAACTAATAAAGATCAGTAGCCTTTGGATTGTTGCTGATGTTACCTTACAAAGTGTCCTTCTGTGAATCTGCATTATTAATACTTATGAGAGTACATGTTTTAAAGCTTAAGGCCTTCTCTTTGGGCTTCAACTTCAAAAATCACCATCCAATCCAAACTAGACTTTGAAAATAAACTATGTACAAATGAGAAATGAAAATTAGTAACTTGGTTCAAAGTATTGTTTTAGCATTCGAACATTCACTAGCCCACCTTCTGCATCTGAACCATTAATTTCTCTTAAGAAGAAGGCATTATTTCCTCTGTAAGCATAAATGACATAGGGACCTCTCCATAGGAAATCAAATTTCCCATGTTTGCCTTTGTCTTACCTCGTTGAATCCCACTTGTGAACTTTGTCACCAATGTAAAAATATTCAGCCTTGGTTCTCTTATCAAAAACCTTTTTAATCTTTTCCTGCACAACTTGAGACCTGACATAGACCTCTTCTTTGGTGTGTTGTAGATGAATAGTCTGGTTGATTCTTCTTTGGATAATATTTGGTTCAACCTGTAATTCTTGAAGTATCTTCATTACTGGTATTCCCAAAAAGGATGGAAAGACATCTTCCATCCCATAAACTAGTTGATAGGGAGAAGTACCAATTGATTTAGTAGTCAATCTGTCTGCCCATAAAGCATTGACTAGCTTTTTATTCCACGTTGTCTTATTGTCCTCTAGTAACTTCTTGATGATGTTTACTAGGCTTTTGTTTGAAGATTATGGCAGTTCATTACCCTGAGGGTAATAGGTTGTATAATGGCCAAGGGTGATATGGTATTTGTTGCAGAAATCTATCATTCTTTTGGATTTAAAGGTTGTTGCATTATCAATAATGAGCTTAGTTGGACATCCAAATCTTGATAGAATATTGAGTTCAAGGAAGGTTATGATAATAGAATCTGTGGCTTGCCTTGAAGGTATGGCCTCTGTCCATTTTGTGAAGTAATCTATGGGTGTGAGAATACATTTGTGCTGGGCAGAGGAGGGTAAGTGAATTTCACCAATGAAGTCTAAACTCCATTGTTGAAAATGTATTTCTATAGAGATTGGCTTTAGGGGTAAAGGTAAGAGATTTTTCTTCCCCTCAAAAATTTGGCATTTGTGATAGGAGGTCACATAGTTTTTAACATCAACAAACAAGGTAGGCCAATAGAAACCAACTCTAAGGATTTTATCTACAGTGGCCTTCCAGTAAAGGTTTCCTCCATAGTCACCTACATGAAACTCTTGTAAAACCTTGTTAGATTCTTCTTTTAATAAGAAATTGAGAAGAATACCTTCATGATCTCTCCAAAATAGAGAATTGTCTAATATACAAAATTTCAAGTATTTCATCTTCAAAAACCTACTTTTAGTCCTAGATAAGTCCATAGGAGCTTGTAAATTTAGTAAAACATAAATAATATCAGTATACCAAAGTGATTCAATAAAGGCCTGGATGATTAGTGGAGTCACCATCTCCTCTTCATTATCTATTGTTGTAATAGAGTTTATATCCAAGGCTTGATAGTTTGATTCAACCATGAGTTTGGCTAATCCTTGGCCCTTGATTAACTTAGTAGCTTTGATTTCTATATCATACTCTAAATTAGTAGGAATCCACTTTTTCCTAGTTCCATCAGGACCATCCTGAGTTAGGATGTCTTTAACTACTGAATTGGGAATATAGGCTACTATATGAGAATATAAGATGTATACCCTAAAGTCCTTAGTGGCTTTGACTAAAGCCAAGGCTTGTTTTTCCGTTATATTATATTTCAAGGGGGCATCTTTCAGGGCTTTGTTGAAGAAAGCAATGGGTTGTTCATAGCCCTGGTCATTTTTTTGCAATAGAACTACAACAATTGTGTGCTCAGAGGCAAAGGAAAACAAGATGAAATTTCTATCAAATTTAGGACTGATTAACACAGGTGTTTTAGTCAAGGCTAGTTTGATGTCTTCAAAGGATTTTTTGACCTCAACAGTCCATTTTATGGTGGATTCCTTTTTCAGCATGTGGTTTAGTGATCTAAATAAATTTTCCATATTAGATATAAATCTTCTAAGAAAATTAATTTTCATAAGAAAGCTTGTAACTCTTTAATGTTCATAGGGTGTTTTATTTGCAGGATGGCTTCTATTCTAGCAGGATCTATTCTTATACCATCTTTTGAAATTATGAGACATAGAAACTTTCCTTCTCCTAACCCAAACAAGGACTTTTTGGGGTTTAAGGAGATTCCAAATTTCCTGCATTTAATAAAAACTTGCCTAAGATGATCCAAGTGTTGATTGTTAGATTTTGAAAATATAGTCATATCATCTAAATATTTCACAAGGAAATCATGAATTTCTTTTGCAAAGCCTATATCCATAGCACTTTGGAATGTGGCTCCTGCATTCATTAGCCCAAAATGCATTTTCACATACATAAATGTGCCCCAAGCAGTAGTAAAGGTAGTTTTGGGTTGGTCATTTGGATGAACCAAGATTTGATTGTAACCAGAAAACCCATCCAACAATGAGATTCTGGTTGATCCAACTAGTCTTTGTAAAATGTGGTCCATTTTGGGGAGAGGGTAATTGTCTTTTAGTGACACTTTATTGAGGTTTCTGAGATCCACACAGAGTCTGATCTCACCAGTTTTCTTTCTAGTTGGCTCCAAGTTTGAGACCCAATCCAAAAATCTAATTGGTGCAATTATTTTGGCATCATACATCCTCTGAATTTCTTTTTCAATTACAGGTAATAAGATAGGATTAATCCTTCGAAGTTTTCATTTTAAAGGATTTTGATTTTCTTTAATAGGAATTATGTTCTGGATGATGTTGGTGTCATAGGATTTGAGTTCCTCATAACTCCAAGAAAAGAAATCCTTAAATTCTTTCAATAACTCAAAATATTTCACTTTTTCAGCTGGGGGTAATGATTTTGAAAGTTTGATTAGTTTAGGATTTTCATCGGTGCCTATATTACATTCCTCTATATCAAACCTTGAAGGTTCCATTTTGGGTTTCCTAGGAACATCATTTGAATCAAATAAACCTTCCAAAGGGGTTAATCCCTTTGGTAAGAAATTATCCTTGAGATTAATTACTGTGGTTTCTTCACTGATTATTTCATCAATCTCAATTTGCTCTAAATTATCTACATCTAATTTGGTAAATTTAGCTGGGTTGAGTCTATCTATTTCATCACCTTATATTTCACTTATTCCCATCTCATCCTTAGTGTTAGGATCTATTGATGTATCATTATCTATATTGTTATTGGTAAACTCTTTTTCTGAAATTAAAAAGTTATTTATCTGTTTATAATCAGAAAATATTTGCCAATTATTCAAATTATCTGGAATTGCAGGTCTATGCCTAACTTTAGCAGTGCACTGATGGTTGTGCTAGAAGGGTAATTTGTAGGTGCTGGCAAACATTGCTAAACTATGGGCTTGCATGTTATGTTTTCTAGGAATTACTGCAAGCTTTGTTTCTAGGAAAGTGTTAAGTATTTCTACGATAGTTCCCCTATAGCAACTTAATCTAGGGTCTTTTGTCATATATACACCATCAATATTTTTTACAATTAGTTAAGAGTCTCCCATGACAGAAACTCTTTTAGCTCCTAGATTCCTAACTAACCTAAGACCTAAAATTAATGCTTCATAATCGGCCATATTATTGGTACATTTAAAATTCAATCTATACGCATGGCCTTCTGAGTAATTATTTTCCAAATTATATATCCACACTCCTACTCCTGCTCCTAACCTATTGACGGATCCATCAAATTATAAATGCCATAATATATCATGATCTATATTTACACTATCTAGTGTAACAAACATTTCATCATTTATAGCAATTTGACCATCCTGTTCATTGAACAGTTCTGTAGTCTGGTTAGTTTCATTTTTTGTAGAAACTGCAATTTCTTTCGGTTCTGTATTAGTACTGTCTAAAATTTGGTCTTGTGTATGATCAACATTATACAGGATAAAAGAATCGATATCTGAGTGTATGGAGTAGATGGGAATGTTTTGAGGCTGATCTTGGCTACTTACCATATATTTCATTAAAGTTTCTCGGTATAGTTTCTTAGGTTGTCCAAAAACATAGATTGTTGCACATGACATATCTAGTTGTAAGGTTCCCTGAAGTTTGGCTCCCCATGATCTGGATAACAGCATGCCATACTCTGGTGGGATGTCAGCAACTACAATATCCATAAGGATGCTTTTGGAAGGATACTAGGCTAAACTGACACGCAGGTCTTTAATAAATCCTAGACACTTTACCTAACTAGAGTCAAATAAGAATAAGTCTTTATAAGGCCTTGTAATGTCTAGGTTTAATTTCTCCATCACTGATTTGGGCATTAAGTTGTGAGAGGCCCCAGAAACCAACATTGCAATGTGTAGAATTTTTTCATGGATACTAAGGCTAATGTAAAAAGGTGGAACGCCTCCTTCTAATGGTTTTCCATTAATATCTGGACCAAATATGAGTTCTGGTTGCTCATAAAAAAAGATGACTGCATCCTCATTTTTAGCAATGTTTAAGGTCTGGGTTATTTGTGATTTATAATTTTCATTCTTGATTAGTTCTGTTAAAGGAACTGAAACCTTAAGCTTTGCTATCTTTATTCCCAAATTAAATGGCAAAGAGACCTTCTCTGTTTGAAAGATTTGAATTTTTGTAGCAAGAATTTGTGTAGGCTTGTCTTCTTTTCATTTATTGGGGACCTCCTTATGCGGATTTTCAAATCTGATGTTTTGAGCTTTGTCCACTGGTTCCTGAGATGGAATTGAAGCAGATGGTTGACCAGCAGAAGGTTGATCAGAGGTTATGTCTACAATTGTGGGACTAGAAGGTTTTTGGTTTTCCATAGGGATAATTTGGAGGATTTTTGAAATAGGGGCTTATTTTATTTTCTTGGGTTGATTTTGTACTGTTTTCTTGGTTTGGTCAGGGACATCAACATTCTTTTTGTTTCTTAGATTAAATTGTTTATGAACTTCAAAGATGACAGAATCATATCCTTGTTTATAATCAAATGATTCCCTAGACTGTATTTGTAATTGCTACAGCATATACAGTTCCTGCTCATCTTGGGTTAGAAAAATAGTGTCCTCATCATTTATTCCCATTAGGTTAATTTGTGTATCTTTTTCTGGATCATCCAAATGGGATGTCTATACATCAACAGCTATGAGGGTTCGAATACTACATAAAATAAATTTTCATTTAACAGCAAAGCAAATCTCCTAGACCAAACTTCTTCTTCGACTATCTTCAAAAGGATGAACACAATAGATCGCGAAGCTAAGACAACAATGTACCAATAATTAGAAGAGATAAAGGAGATGCAAGATAAAGAAAGTTGGAAGACTGTAGAGAAAAAAAATAAAGCTACAGTACCATTCTTGCCAAGAAAGATGAGGAGCCAGACAATTAGAAACTAAGAAAGAAAAGTATAGGTCCGATAGACCAATTTGGTCTCAGTGGACCATTTTTCCCAATGTTATGTTTTTTTTCTAAAATTTGGGTTTGTAACCAGAGGTGCTTGTTGGTTATCCCATTGGGGTTTCATTTCCATCTTCTCTATTCTATCCATTAGTCTTTCCATACTTTTGGTTAAAATTTCTATTTTAATGTCAGATGGTGAGGTTTCATCCTTTGCAGTTCCTCTCCTTCCATTTCTAACCCTAGCCCTTTTAGCTAACAAATTAGCTTCTACACTAACAGCTACACTTTGCATTTATTCTCATGTTTGGGGGTTTATTTCCCTAAGTTGGTATGTCATATCTGTGTCAAAACCATCAGGGAACTTTACTAATGCTAAGTCAGGTGGGGGTCTAAGGTTAACTGGGATTGCGTTATATATATTATTGAATCTAGTGCAGTAATGTTGAACAGTTTCATTAGGTCCTGTTCTAATATTCTCATATTCTGAAAGGATTTGTAAGGGATTCCTTTTCTTTTCCTACCTATCAATAAACAACCTTTGGAAATTTTCTAGGTCTGCAATGTGGTTGGAAGGAAAGGCTTTAAGCCACTTCTTGATATCACTAATCAAAGTTTGGGCAAAGAGTCTCATCTGGATGCCTGCTTCATCTATTTCATGTAGTTCAAAAAATTCAGACATCTTGTTCACATGTTGTTGGGCAGTGTAATGACCAGTAGCATCAAATAGGAAAATCTTACTCTAATAATCTGCAGGCATAGCATGAAGTTGGGCAGGTAAAATAAGAGGAACATATATGTTTTCCGTTGCTGGAAGTTGGGAGAGGATGAGATGTGGGGTTGAAGTACATGAAGATGATGCAGGAGTCGATGAAGAATCAGGGCTAGTAGATGATGAATGAGTAACGATAGGTTGGTGAGGGAGTGTAGGTATAAATGGTGGTGAAGAATAGACTTAAGAAGGTATTATTGTTGAAGTTGAAGGGAATAATGGTCAACTCAAAGTAGTGGACAATTGTTCAAAAATCTCAGGGGTAGTGGTAGTATTAATGGATAATTGTGGAGATTTTAGAACGTATTCATCAATTGATTTGTGGGCCTATTGACTTTCAAGGTCTGCAATAAAATTAGGATCTAGAACTATTTCATCAATTGAATTTTTAGATTTTGTTCTAAATAATGAAAGATCCAATGGCACATGAAAGGAAGTTCTTCTAAAAATAACCACTCATCAGGACATGAATTAGCTTTAACTAATGGTATTTGGCTAGCCGAACTTTCTTGCTTTTTATATTTTCTTGAAATTAGGTTGGGATTATCAACTACTGGGGCAGGGTTTGGATCTAGGTTAGCCCTAGTAAAATGAGACATCCTAGAAGCCAGAATTTCAAATTTTTTAATTATTTTTGTGATCTTTTTTCAAAATAACTTCTAACAAATGACTTTAAGAGGCTCAAAATGTACATTTAGGATTTTCTTAAAGCTTTATTAGGACTGAGGATTCGTTGGTCCCCAGTATGATCACCACTATGTTATCACTTAGAAATTTATCTAGAAGTTATAAGAAGAAAGAAAATGACCGAGCTAACCACAAACCAACTTTGCAGAATAGGCTCTAGCCAACCTAGGCTCAGAGAGGGCTATCTCTATATGATTTAGCTATGTTTGCTGGGATTTCAGGCTAGTTATGAATGTTCAAGGGGATTTTGATTTGTATTCAAGATTGGATGGTGGGATCATTGAAACAGATGGATATAATGATGACTTTGGACCATTGGGCTATGGAGTCAACAGAAGGGCAGCAAAACTGGATCAACACACTAAAGGGAATGTTCAAAGGGTAAGCTAGTAGAGTAAAGTGCAGGTCTTTGGGACAATGGAGTGGACTGGTTTTAATCAGAGTTAGAGAGCAATTAAGGGTTCTTAGACCGGGATATAAACAAGGAATAGAGGGTAATTGAAAGCAAAGGGCAATTAAGAATCCTTTGTTTGGATTAGCAAGAAACAATCTAAATGAAGGAGTAATTAAGAATTACTTAACTTAGATATCAGTAGAAAACATTTATATGTATAACTATTAAAACAGAGTGTAATTAAACAAATTCTGAGATATTGTTCTAGTTATAGAATTCAGATTCAGAAATACATTAAAGATTGTGGAAAAAATTTAAGAAAGATAATGATAACATAATAAAATACTTGTCTGCACTCTGCTCAACACATGAATCCTGTGAAATATCTTGTCTTTATTCATCAATCCAGCTTGTTGGCTCGGTCAGTGATACAATAGATTTACAGTCTTTTGATCAAGAAGTCTATCGAAATGTCTAAGAATCCACCCTACATACTTCGAATTGTGAAGTATTTATACAAACATTATTACAAAATATCTCAAACTAACTTGAGATTTAATCTAGGAAATAAAATATCTTCTTGCAAGATGATAGAGATAGTTATTGAACTACTTTCATGTTGTCCCATTTATTTTGGTAGTACAGGCCTTTATGGTTTGGTTTTAGCCCTGTATGCTCTTTGTTGTTTGAACTTTCACGCTAGAGGCTTTAGTCACTTTAGGCTTTCATCTGATACACTTTGACACTGATACTCTTTGACCCTGCTGACTTGTCGTCATCTTTTTACCTGGCTCTTTTACTTTTACCCTTTTACTTCATTTTTCTTACAGTAAATCAATCAATTTTTCCCACATTTTAGCATCAAGTAATTGGATCTTCAGCATCCTTCTGTATATTTCATCTGCCTCAGTGTACTTGGAAAAAGTAGGCTTATTGATGAACAAGTGTTTTACCTCATGCTAGAGGTAAAATAAATTTTCAAACGTCTGGTATAGTACTTTTCCTGTTGGCAATGCTTTCATTGAGGATGTACTAACCTGTTCTTTTGCTAGCTCTCTGAGTTTGCTGTTGTAATCTTGTTGTGTCATGAGCTTGTCATTTATGACTAAGGGACTGGGTAACCCTTTTTCTCTCAAAATCTAAAACTTAGCCATAAATCTATTCAATGGCTACCTACATATTTTGGCACTTGTCCTCCAAGTTTAACATCAAGTTTCTCTTGGAAAGGACCTTCCTTACCTCCAAAATCGTTTATGTTCTATCCTCTATATCCAATGCATGAAGC
Organism: Pinus taeda; assembly: GCA_000404065.3. Taxonomy (NCBI): domain Eukaryota; kingdom Viridiplantae; phylum Streptophyta; class Pinopsida; order Pinales; family Pinaceae; genus Pinus; species Pinus taeda. The sequence continues at coordinate 23,517 of APFE031224521.1, forward strand.
TCATATCTATTTTTACTATTAAGGAATTGGATGATTCTAGTGGCATCTTCAGGCACCTCTCCCAATTCCTCTTTTACCTTTTGGATGGCTTCTATAGCCATCTTTATTAGATCTATCTTCTCAAAACTTACCTGAATAGATGGCCAAATATCATTGACATAGTCAATGATATTGGCCCATAATAGTTCCTTAGCTTTCCCAAGAGTTTCTTTGAGTGTTAGGTCCTTTTCCATGGCTTTTATTCTCTCATTCATTCTGGTAGCTTTCTGCACTTTTGCCTTGTGCATAATTTTGGAAAGCTTGTAATCAGTTTCCAAGCTTGACACCTTTTCTTTTAGCTTATTCATTGATGTAGCTTGTACAGACATTTCCTTCATAGCTCTAACCAATTTTGTTGCTTCAACTTATGTACCTACTGTTGATGAGGACTGTGTTGAAACCTATTCTGTTGTGGCCATAGGAGCTGTTGGAGCCAATGAGGCTTCCAATGTAGAAGGAACAATTGTTGACACTATTGGGATGGAACTCACTGAGGTAGTGGCAATATTAGTCTGCTTCAATTGGATTAAAGTGTCCAATTCTTTCTCTATTTCCCTTAATTGGTCATTGAGATTTAGGACTAGGTCCATAAATTCTTCATGTCTAGTCTAGCTCTCCAAGGCTTCCAATATATGGGGATGTTTTAGCTGAGGTATCTTCAATTGTTTTTTAAGTGTTGTAATGTCATCATTTGTCTTCTTAATTAGTTGCTCAGTGGCTTTAATGTCTTTGGTATCATGTCCCAATTCAATCACTAAGTCTTCCAAAGACTTAATTCTAGTATCCTTGGCCTATGAGGAGACCTTCTCCAACTAATACTGAGCTAAGATATTGGTCAATGAATTTTGCAATTGATGGGTGGCTATGGCTTTTCCAGTTAGGGAGGAGTAAATCATTTCTCCAGCCTATTTATGAAATTCAATTTGGCTAATGGGATGAATATCCCTTGCCAACAACTCAAAATTAATCTTTTTATAATCTTGGTGGTTGCAAAGTTGGATTTATGAAAGACATTTGCATATTTCCCTCCTTGATATCAAAAGCTAACATCAACCTAGTTTTATTGGTAGGTGTAATGTTTAAACACTGTGCATAAGATTGGGCCTTTATTTTCTCATTTCTCATCTTGATTTCTTTGAACCTGTCCTTTATGTCCTTATCTTTGTTAGCAAGCCTACTAAAGGATGAAACTTCTACACTGAGCTGTCTTTCCAACATCTAAGTATGAGATGTGGATGGCTACTGTGTTTCCTCAGACGGAGTTGTGCCTTTACTTTTGTCTAGCTCAGTATCAGTTACTTGTGTTCAGTCCTCTGTGTCTTCCTATTCTGAAATAGGATTGAGCCTTGGTCTCCTACTCTGATTGGCTTCATACTATACATTTGAAGTTTCCATATGTGAATTGGAGGCTTCCTCTCTGCTCCTTTTAGGATTATCTTCCTCATTTTGAGGAGTTTATATAATAGGAGGGGTGCTCATGGTTCTTTCTTGTTGTTCAGGTACCTGTAAAAATGAGCTTTCATCAACCTGTCTTTCTAGATCAATCAAGGCATTCTCAACATCTACCTTTGTGCTATCCCTATCTACAAGAGTGTTCTCCAACCACTTAGATTGATTTGCATATCTTTCAATCTCTGGTATGGGATGATGAATGTAAGGCCCAAATTTGACCTTTTGTCTAAGTTTGGTCATAAACCATTGAGGGTCATATCTCCACATGAAACTGTTTGGAAATTTCATTTGTTGAAGAATTAGAAATACCTCCTGCCCTGCTTCTCTAGTGTTGCAAATGAAGGGGCCTAACTGGTTTTTGACTTTGAATTGAGATATTTTCTTGGCTGAGACAAAATTGATCTCATCAGAGTTCATTATCTGTCTATAGTATTCTAGAGCAAATAACCTCATAGGGAGGTATTTGGGGAGCTTGTACGGGGCAAGTTGGCACCCATAGATTCTTATTTGTGTGTGGTTTTGGTAGAGGTACTGTTGATGCCCCGAAAATCGTTGTATCAACATTGGGGGATAACCACCCGGTCCAGACCTTAATACAGCTCCTTTTCCATTTGGGATGGTGGCTCCGACTGGATATAATGGGACCAGTTTCCCAATAATGAATAAAAGGGGTGGATGAGCGATTGGGTATCTAATCTAATGATAGGCGAATAACTTAATCTATCAACAAAATAAAAGAACTAATACTAATCCCGGGAACAATTATTCTTTGGAAATGTAGCATTTGATGATCTTTGTCTATTGACATGCATATAGATTACTCTATCAAATAAACATAGATATTTATTCATTCAAAGATTACTTCATTTAAATAGTTAAACCAAGTGATTTAACACAAGTTTACTGCACTTATCATTTATATCATCGATACATACATGATTAGAAGAAAAGCATACTATAAACAGCCAATAGTGGAATGAATAAAGAATGTTGTTAAAACACATATATATTCGATAATAGAAAGAGCAATCAAATGACAATTCATATAAAAAGAATGAGTTCAGACATAGATAATAGTACCATATGAGCTGCTAATCAATCCCAATATCAATCGCTATTTGAAATTCTTCCTTTAACGTAGAAATACTTTCAAGCAAAGACAATAGTGCACATTTGCATAAAAGCTTCCTTATCAAAATCAGAATGATTGGTCCAATTTTATAAAAGAATATCCCTAAAGTACAATAGTGCAACTTCAGGGTTTAAGTCATATACAAAACTTTACGACCTTTTCTAAATGCGTGAAAAGGTCTATAAATACTACACTAAACTAAATATCTATGAAACTAAAATCCTAATTAATTGGTATCAATTGATGACAACTATCTCCTTTGCAGCGATCTGGCAGTCGGCGGTATGAATCATCATTCATGCTGTTTGCCTTTAAACCTAAGCTGACTTATCGCAAGCATTTGCTCCACTTCGGGTTGTCTGTTGAGGCGAGAATTGAGTTTGGCGGCATAGGTGGCATCTTGAATATCGGGGATAATATACCTGATCGCATCTGTAAGGAATTTGAGGGCGGCTCTCTGTCTATGCGGCATGACTAAAAAGAACCAATAGGCATCCCATGTCAAACTGTTAATTCCTGCGATTAACCTTCCATTTTCTCTAGCTCCGTGTAACATGACTACTCCAATATTTTCGTTGCTATTAATTTGCCTGGAGTACATTGAGAAATCATGTTAGATAAGTAAAGAGTATTATTAACCAATTCAACCAAATTACTAGTGGTTGTTTTGCATCTTGATATTGCTCTTTCTGCTTTCATTAACTGAAACTGCCATTCTGTCAATAATATTTCTTTATGCAATCCTAGAATCCTTGGTAAATTAGCCGCTTTTCCCCGATCGGTATCTTTCCATTCAAGAAAATTGGTCAATGTCTCTTCGGCTTGATCCAAGTCTGTTCTATCCTTTTCTACTTTTTCACTTATGGATGTGGTTAAATCACATAATGGTTCTGCTTGAGAGATTTGCTGACATAAAAGCTTCATTTGATTTACCAATCCCTTGTTTATCTCAAATGCCTCTATTTTGAATTCATTTATTTGTGGAAGCTTCTTCGTTTGCTCTAGCTGGGCTGATAATTGAGCAATCTGCTCATCTTTTGACTTCAGCATTTGTTCATTTGATGCTCTTTGTTGCGCCAATGCCTCCGATAGTTGCTTCTGCTTTTGGACTGCGTTGTCATCAATTCTCTGTTTCTCTTCCTGCAATTGTTTAGTCAACTAATTATTTACTTTTTGTTGCATTAGAAATTACTGTTCTGCCTGCTCGACCTTTTGTTGTGCTTCCGATAGTTGCGCTTGTAGAGAAAAGATGTCCTGGTCTTTTTTCTTCAATATACTGCTCACCTCTGATGCCTTGTCTATTGTCGCCGCCGAATAGGTTCCAGCATATTCTGATAGTTTAGTTAAATCATCATAGGGGTCAAAATCCTCTTTCCAAAGCACATTGCCCGTCACTGTTTGTTCTGGGAATAAGGAAGGTTGATCAGTCCTTCTCCTCTTCCTCTGTCGTTTCACCACAACTTTATGTCTTGGGCTATAGAAGATGTCCAAGGGAGGAATTTCTTCTATCTACAAAATAACCTGGTCGGAAGGATCCTTTGGGATTATTTCTACTTCTTTTGATTTGGGTGGGTCGTTGGTTTCACCTGAAACCTGCTTTGAAGTCACCTCCTATGTATTGACCTCTTTTGATGTCTCATCATCTTTAGAGCATTCAAGATTACCGATAATTGAATTAAATTGGTGCCATTCCTGGAGCAATTTCGGATCAATCTGAGTATTTTCATTTACATTTAAACTTCTCTGTTCTTGCTCTTTCATCTGGGTCTCCTCTTGTCTTTTCTCATGCACTTCTTCCTGTTGCTTTGATGTAACAAGAGGTTCTTTAACAAGTCGCTGCTCAGGCTCACTTGATTCTGTTGTTGGAGTCGTCGCTAACAGATCTAGAGGCAGAGTTTGCAACCTCTGCTCTCTAAGTCTGTTGAATTCAACTAATCCTTCATCTTTGTATTCAATTATAGCGAATGATTTAACTTGGTACATTGACTCGGCCAATGAGAACAAGTCCTCGAACCTATCTTCTTTATGCTCGAACTTGGTCAATTTGGCCTGTTCGAGTGCATTATAGGCAACTTTGTGTGGATCAAATCGCCTACTAGGGAGAGTTGCCAGAGTTAATGCATTTATTTTTTCAGCTTCTTTCTCTGCATGTTTGAAATCATGTAGAGTTTAGATACCACATCTCAAGGGAAAAGGGGGCAAAACCTGCTTCTTAGCTTTCTTTAGAGTTTGTGTAACCCCATCGGAGATAATCTGATAGGCTATCTCCCTGGCCAGCAGTTTATCAGGTATGTACAAAGGAAGAATGTGAGGTTTGGATTGACTGCCAAAAATTCTGATATAAATGAACTTTTCCTCCCCAAACAAACTTCTTATGGATGTTAAATCAATCCCTGCTTGGTAAGAAATCTTAGGGGCAGGCTTATTAAAAATAGAATGATGAATGGGCAACATGAAGCCGTTGTAGATTTGGTATAAATGGTGCTTATAGTTGGTTTTCCACAACTTTTGATGATATATGTGAATGGGTGTGGGGTCTTGCGACGTCCACCTCCATCCAAGCACAGGAAATTCAGATTTGAAACACAGGATGTCTAGCATATAAGCGCTATAGTAGAATGGGGGAATGAGCCTTTCAGTGATGCGGGACTTGGTTCTAAAATCAAGAATTGCGGTTGCTAATTTATCGGAAAGTATAGTTGCCCAATCCATTATTTCACCATTACATGCCGCTTCCATCAGGGGAACCATTTCTATAGTAAAATTAGTGGAATCATGTAACCCCCACAACCTACACATCATTATCCCAACATAGCAATAAGGAGAGCATAGGGAATCAACCGAGTACTTACCCGAAGACTCGTGCTTGTGTTTTGCTGGATTTTGTCTCCAATCCCGAATGGGTTCGGATTCAGTCTCGTTCTCAGCTCAGAATTTCTCCAGAAATGTCGTGTTATACTTCTTCTCTGGCACAGGTAAATGATATATTTTCCTCAAATCCTCGGCTTGAAAGGAACCAAAAATTCTCCCATCTCTAGTGCTGAAGGTTCTGTCTGTGATTGGGATTTCCTGAATTGCCCATCTCACCACGTCTGTATATGGGAGGATTTGTTCCCGAGCTACTATCTGATGAAGAAAAGAGTTGGCTAAGTCCTTCAGATTAGCATCGGATTTGCGAGTGTTGTCTGCTAAGGCTTGTACTACTATCATCATTGGCCCTTTGACTTCAATCAAATTATAGGTACCTTGCCAAGTAGTTCTGGCGAGTCCTAGGCATGTAGTATCTGATATTAATCCTTTATTTTTTGCTCCTGGATCAACGATGAGTTGCCCTGTGGCTGGCGAAGCGGAAGAAATTGCAGTTTTCTTGGACTTCTTCCCCATTCTGCTTGAAGCTGTTACTTCGGAAGAATTCTGCACAGGAATGATAATGAACGTAATACAGAAAATTGATAGCGCAAATCGAATATGAGTGAGATTTATATCGATAAATGCATGGTCAATGATTAACATAAAGTGGCCTCGGATACAATCTGTGAAAAGATTTTAGGCTCACTATTTCATTAAATGGCCGTTAAGACATGTCAATCCTTTAAATTCCCATCATTTCGATTATTGGCCAAATGATTTATTTGAAGTGTGCCTTGGATGTTTTGGCGGTTGAGCGCGGATAAATGGCTATTCAGAAGATAAGGCTTTTAATATGAATTAATCGTAATAAACCCGCTTTAAGATTTGCTTTGAAATATGCGCTTTTGGCTTTATCGCAATCGGGGGTCGGGGAAATCTTAAATCATTACATTGGTTCCATTTGGAATCCCCGATCGCCGATAGTGATATCGCATCGCGTCGGGAGTATTGACTGGGGCAATTTTAAAAGCAAGCATGGTTGATCGCCGATTACCGATATCTATATCGCATCGCATCAGAGCGAAAAGGAGTTTTATTGCGCCAACTTATTTTTGCCGATATCCGATAACCTATTTCGCATCGGAGAAAACCAATGGGTCTTTAAGTTGAGTTTCCCTTGTCATTGCGATATGCGATCGCTTTATCGCAATGATAAAAGATGAATCATTTATATATAAGGCCTTTGATTGGTTTATCAAAAAGGTTTAGTAATGTTCTTTATTTTATTTTTTCGGACCTTTTTGAATAAGACTAAGTTGATACCAATTAAAATTAAAAAGGAACCCATTTCACATTATAGTTTTGGGATAATAATGATGTGAAATGGGGGGGTTGTTGTAGGGCACAACAATTGGCGATTCGCTGGAAGAAACAGTTATCTCTTTAAAAGTATGGAAATACTTGAACTTTTTCAAAATAAAAATTTCATCCAAGGGGAAAATTCTAATATAACTAGGTATACTTGCATTCCAAACAAAATGAAACTCCCTTTGCTAATTCCCTCTCTTGTTTAAAATTAGATACATTCTAAATTTTAAATTGGCCTTTATTGGTTGATAATGATAAAACAGAAAACCTTTCCAAATCATCTTTTAGAATTAACTCCTTTGTCATAGGTAGAGCCTCTACTGCCAGCAAACGTTCATAGTTTCGATAGGGATACCTTTTAACCATGTCATTGTCCATTGTCCCATTGATCTCAGAGTATGATTAACAGAATGAATTAAAAACGTGCTTTTTCACATTTTGCATTTGTTTTCTATTTTCTATTATTTTGTAAGATAAAAAGCCATTTCCCTGGTTTGGCGGCAAGTTGAGTGACAATGCCATTCACTAGTAGTAATTTAACCGAACAAGCTGGCTCGTGATGAGACCCCTTGTCTTATAATCAAATCCATTACCCTATTTTGGTATGCAGTATTGGTAATGTCGGCTAAACTATTTCCCTATGAACATGGTAAGTAGGCTTGTAATAAGACCTCTTATCTTTTATATCAAATATTTTAAGAATTACACTCTGAGTAATGACAAGCTTTGGTGAGTGGGATAGACAATTTTCTCCTTAAGAGTAAATGGATGACAAGGTAAGAGTTGAAGATGCTGAAATTGGATTAGTTTCTATTTTGATATTGATAACCTTCTTGTGACCAATTTGAAAACCTAAAATGATTTACAATACTTCTAAAATTTGAGAGGTGTTCACAAAGGTTGAAGTGTGGTTTCAGAATGCAATTATATCTAATTTCCTAGAAAGTATCCCTTTGGATAAGACTTCTATTATTTTAAAAGGAAATATCACACTACTTGTTTTAAACAAATCTTTAAGTACAACAAAGGTCAATGGAAGATACCTCACAGCTTTATTTTGTAATGTTCCTACAAACTACAAAATTCTATTAAAAGGAGAAGGGATTACCTCCTCAATTGAAGAATTTCTTTAAGATAAGGCCATTAATAGGGAGAGAATCTCTCAACCCTGATAAATATTGTAATATGAAGGTCGAATGGCCTATCTTTTCACAGATCTGAAATGGTCCAAGCCACATCTTCTGAAACTTGGGTGTGTTTTCCCTTATCTTCATGGGCTTTGTCCCATTTCAGAACTAAATCACCGACTTGAAATTGTTTTGAACCGGATGAGACTGAATCAAATGATGACTTGATGATCTACTGATGTTTTGCATGGATAATCTTGGATTTTCTCTTTCCTCTTCTAATTTTAGAATTTGGTCATGTCTAAGTTGTAAAGAAGAAGAAGGGCTTTCTTCAATAAATTGAACTAGGGCTAGAGAAGGGAGAACAAGGTTTGTTGGTAGCACTGCTTCTTTTCCATACACAAGATTAAACGGAGAAGAACCTATGGAAGCCTTTTGTGTTATCCTATCAGCCCATAATGCAAATATTAAAGATTTGTGCCAGTTTTTATGATTATGTTCGATAGTTCGCTTAATAATTTTAATCGGATTTTTATTCGTAGATTCTGCTAAACCATTACCCTGGGGATAATAATTAGCAGAATATTTTAATTTAAATCCTCTTTTAATTGCGAAATCAAACATAGCATTGCCTGAGAAGTAAGATAAATTATAAAAAACAAGAGCGTTTGGGACACCAAACCTGGTAATGATGAATTGGTCTATGAATTCGACAATGGCTTCAGAATTTGTTGTCTTTACAAGAATTGCTTCAACCCACTTGGTAAAATAATCAGTAGTGGTAAGGATATACTTATGCTGTTTGGAAGAATGTGGAGTAATTTCTCCAATGATGTCCAATCCCCATTGCTCAAATGGTTGTTCAATGTTGACTGGTTTGCAAAGGGAAGGCTGGTTTCCTTTGTCTTCCACTAGAAGTTTGGCAATTTCGGCATTTCCTTACATATTCATGAGCATCTCTAAACAGAGTGGGCCAATAATATCCAGCATGGATGATTTTTTGAGCTGTTGTATCAGCTGCAAAGTGTCCTCCTACTGGTCCATCATGTAATTCCTGCAAAACCTTTTGTGCCTCAGGTTTTTCTAGGCATCTTAATAAAATTGAATCATAGTTTTGCCTAAAAAGCACATCATCAACAATTGTGATTTTTTTTGCTTTCAATCTAATGGCCCTTTTGTTTTTGTAAGATAGGTTAGGAGGTGCATATCCATGTTTCAAATAGAAGATTAAATCAACATATTGTGATTCAGAGTCAGCGATACTTATCTGTTGGATCTCTTCGGTTTGATTTGTATCACCCGATTCTTCAATATGAGATGCTCCAGCCAATAACCTGCAAAAACCTTGGCCCCTAACAATCTTTGCTGGTTTAATTTCTAAGTCGTACTCTTGAAGTGTTGTCACCCAGTTTTCCCTTTTTTGACCCAATTCTCTTTGGATTAATAGCTTCCTTACTGAAGGGAAAGGAACTATAACTTTTGTATGGGATTTTAAAAGGAAGGGTCTGTAATGTTTGACAGCTTTATATACAACAAAGGCTTTTTTTTCTACTTCAGAGTATTTCAATTAAGCACCTTGAAGATTTGAGCTATAGAATGAAATGGGTGCTTCCAAATTGTGATTGTTTATCTGTGTGAGTACTGCTGCATAAGACGAATCGGATGCGATAGTATACATTGTAAAATGATTGGAAAAATTAGGGGTATTTAAAGCGGGGGCATTGATTATTGATTGTTTGATCAAATCAAACGCTTCCTTTTCTGTCGATCCCCATTTAAAGACTGAATTTTTCTTAATCATAGTTTGAAGTGGCAAAATGATTTGAGAAAAGTCTGGAACGAACCTTTTAACAAAATTAATTTGGCCTAAAAAATGACTACATCGAATTTTTATTATGAGGAAAAGGGATTTCAGAGATTTCTTTGATCCTGTCCGGATCAATATAAATTCCATCTTTAGAAATAGTAAAGCCTAAGAGCTTTCCTTGACCAAGAGCGAAGAAGGATTTTTTAGGGTTGAGTGAAATACCATATCTCTTGCAGCATTGGAAGATTTGATTTAAATCATGCAAATGATTGGATATATTTTTATAAAATGCAGTAATATCGTCTAAGTAGACGACTATTGTTCGATTAATCAACCCTTTAAAAGCTATATCCATCGCTCTTTGAAACATGGCCCCTGCATTAATAAGTCCGAAAGGCATTTTCTGATACGCATACATTCCCCATTTTGTTCTGAATGTGGTTTTGAGTCGATCATCAGGATGGACCAAAATTTGATTATATCCTGAAAAACCGTCCAAAAAGGACATTAACTCAGAGCCTTCCACTAATTGAAGTATCTGCTCCATAGTGGGTAATGGGAAGTTATCTTTTAGGCTCGCCTTATTTAAATTTCTGAAATCGATACAAATCCTTATGTCACCATTTTTCTTTCTGACTAGAACCATATTGGAGACCTAGTTTGAGTACCGAACGGGAAAAATAATCTTAGCTTTCAAGAGTTTATTGAGTTCCGATTTTATTTGACTCTCTAAGTTTGGATATATTTTTCTCAACTTTCGTTGAACTGGTTTCTATTCGGGAAGCATTGGAATGGTATGTTGGATAATGGATGTATCATATGTTTTTAGATCGTCGTATTTCCAAGCAAAAACATGTTTATTTTTGCGTAATAGTGTAATGAATGCTTCCTTTTCTTCCACAGAGAGTCCTAATCCTAAATTAATATTTTAAGGAGTTTGTTCAGTGCCAAGGTTTATCAATTAAAACCTTAAGGTAGAGCTCTGGAGCTTCGCATTGGTCACAGGTTTAAACCTGTCTTTAATATCGTAAAGATCTTCAAGCTTCACCACAGGCTTTAGAATTGAGTTTTCCTCATGTTTACCTCGCATTTGACTATCATGTTCGCTTTCCTCGATGATTTGATCATCATAGGATTTTTTGGAGGTTAAAAACTGTAAAATGTCTTCATCGTGGTTGAATAATCTCCAATTAGTGACATTATTAGGAATTGATGGCCTAAAAAGCAACTCTACTGAAAATCTATCTGGGCTATAGTCTTCGGAAGGGAGGAGCTTGGAAGCGACATTGGCGAGCAAGTCAGTCGTTGAATTTTGAGACTTGGGAATGGAAGAAATATTGAATGCTAAAAAGTGGGAGGTGAGTTCTTGTACCAACGATTGATAATGTTTGAGATGGTTAGAAAGACAATGAATTGTATTCCTTACCTACTTAACAATGATCTCAGAATCTCCAAACACTTTCAAGTATTGGACTTTGAGGCCAATCGCTTTATATAGTCCTTGGACTAATGCTTCGTACTCAGTTGTATTATTTGTGCATTCAAACTCTAGTCTGGAGGACAACATTGTTTTTTCTCCTTGTGGGCTAACCAAAATACATCCTGCTCCTGATCCTTCGCTAGACTTGGATCCATCGAAATATAAAGACAAAAATAAAGAATTATCTACATTCTTATTTACAAAATTCTCAGTAACGTTAACACATCTAGACCTGTCAGTCTGTGAAAGGTTTTCAATTTGTGATGTGAAATTGTTTACCAAAAAAGGAGATGGCTGGGCAATATAATTTCCAAAAAATGATTCAGAAGAATAATTTCCTAAGATATTGTTGCTAAATGAAACTGGTTGATTTTCTTGTTCGAACTCTATAACAGTGTGGGTCATGTGTTTCTCCCAATCGATCTTTATTTGATTCGGCTTACCGTTATAGGGGAGCCACATATGGGACCAATCGGTGGAAATATACCCATGGAGCTTTTCTGACCAATCCCTGCTTAAAATTAAGCCATAGAACTCAAGTATATCAGTGATTAAAATATCAATCCTTTGGACCACTCGTGGATCCGCCGATAACCTGATTGTAACAGAGTTTATTTCCCCTAAAACCTGAACTTTAGTTCTATCTAGCTGCACAATGTGAATTGAAGATTTCTGAGGTTCTATGTTCAGTTTAGAACAAACTGAAGTTGGCATTATATTGGAGGATGCCCCAGAATCAATCAAGAAATTATGAAGATTTCGATTGGAAATTTCATATGTTAAGAGGAAAGGAGGAGTGTGGGAATTTGATCTATCTCCAATTAGAATTGTATCGGTTGCCTCAACTCTACCGAAAGGTGGTTGTCCTGAATCGCTTGCAGCTTTAGTACTGGGAAGAGGCGAAGAAGGAACTGCATTGAGTTCTTTGAGAAGCAATTTTTGTTGATGTTTTAATTTACTGAGTTCAAACATGGTGATGTTTGCCTTAGTTTTCTTCATATCATCAACAATATTATAGTCCATTGAATTAGATAATACCAATGTCTTAGATGATGAAGGTATATTGGAGGATGACGGTTGATTTTGAGATACTGTTGCGGCTGGCTTCCTTGTGGGTACCTTTTCCTTTGTAGTATTGGTACCAGCACTCCTTTTCTTTGGATTGGCCTGAACAGGTTCAAGAGTAGCTTTACTCCTGGTAGTCACGGGAAAGGCTTCTTGATCGACTTCAGTATCGGAATTAGGGAGTATAAAGTCCCACATTCCATGGCATTCAACAACTTCCTCTTCTTCTAATTCATCGGATGGTGTAATTGTTTCTTTCTCTTCTTCTTCCTCAGGGTCTGAATCTGCATAGGATATAACATTTGGAGGCTTGGACTCAGGCTTTTTAAAATTCCTATAAGGTTTCTTTGTTGAGGACTCTGCTACTTGCTTCTTAATCTCAACCATTGCATTTGACATGGTTTTGAGGACTTTTTGAAGGCCCTCCATGTCGTATGGATCCTTGGTGATCTTCTTCTTTGAATCATCCTTGAAAGACACTTTTCTGGATTTTCGTTCCTCTAGAGCAGCTTTCTTTTCCAAAGCGATTACACGTTTTTCGACAGCGAGGGCTTCTTTCATGTTTTCAGCCACTGTAGGTTGTTTAGCCCTATCTACAAAAATGGCTATGTTTGAGGGTAAGGCTGTAATATACCATTCGCTTCTAATTTGTTCGCTTGGCTTATCATCGGTAGGGATTTTGTTCAAGAGTTTATTAAATTGGGAGTTAAACTCCTTAATTGGTTCTCTTGACTCGATCCTTAGATTGGAAATATCATTGATGAGTGTAGCCAAGGATCTATCATCGCCGTATTTGGTAAGAAACTGTTCCTGAAAGATATTCCAACTGGTGATGGATCCAGCGGGCAAGGAAAAATACCAAGACCCTGTTGATCCTTGTAATGTGTATGGGAACAATCTAACTACAACATCTTCTTCAGTTACTCCCTTTAAATTAACTGACAACATGAAATTATTTATGTGTTCCTCAGCTAATGTTCTAGCATATGGATTGAAATTTGGTAACCATTTCTTAGGATAATCGGGTAATGGATGTAAAGGTGCAGGCATAGTGACTGCACCAGGGCTTCTCCATGGTCTTTGAGCCATTTTGGGAGTACCAACGATTGCCTGTGGTGTTATAGGTGATTGGGGAGGAGGTAGAAATGAAGACTGAAAGGATTGTGATGTTGGAGGTGAAGTCGCTTGGTGAACAACAATATGTAATGGTGAAGTGGGTGTTTGACTTTGCACAGGTGATGATGAAATGGAAGATGATGGAGAAAAGGTTTCACTACCAGAACCTTTAGTGCTCTTTTTCATCCTTTTCCTTATGGGCAAAGGAAACTCAGGTGGTTCAATACCGAGTTTTCCCCTTTGAAGTCTGGTAAGGTGATGAGGTAAGTGGAATTGTGAAGTCTGACTGCCTTGTGATACTTCAGATCTAGGAGGTGGAATCGAGAAGCCTTGAAGTTTCTGGATGATAGATTGAACTTCAGGGGACTCCGGGCTTAAATTTTCTGAAGTAGGGTGAAGTTGAGCAGTAGTGGTTGATCCTTCCTCTTCTCGTCTGGATACTGGTGTTTCAGAGTGCAAACGAGAGATCCGAGGAGAGGTGGAGGGTGATTTACTCTGTGAATGGTCTGTAGGTTTTGGCTTACTCGCCATTCATAGCAGATGGCCCTCCTTCTAGCGCCAGAAATGTTGATGCCCCGAAAATAATTGTATCAACATTGGGGGATAACCACCCGGTCCGGACCTTAATACAACTGCTTTTCCGTTTGGGATGGTGGCTCCGACTGGATATAATGGGACCAGTTTCCCAATAATGAATAAAAGGGGTGGATGAGCGATTGGTTATCTAATCTAATGATAGGCGAATAACTTAATCTATCAACAAAATAAAAGAACTAATACTAATCCGGGAACAATTATTCTTTGGAAATGCGCGTTTGATACTTGTCTATTGACAGGCATATAGATGACTCTATCAAATAAACATAGATATTTATTCATTCAAATATTACTTCATTTAAATAGTTAATCAAAGTGATTTAACACAAGTTTACTGCACTTATCATTTATATCATCGATACATACATGATTAGAAGAAAAGCATACTATAAACAGCCAATAGTGGAATGAATAAAGAATGTTGTTAAAACACATATATATATCCGATAATAGCAAGAGCGATCAAATGACAATTCATATAAAAAGAATGAGTTCAGACATAGATAATAGTACAATATGAGCTGCTAATCAATCCCAATATCAATGGCTATTTGAAATTCTTCCTTCAATGCAAAAATACTTTCAAAGAAAGATAGTAGTGCACATTTGCATAAAAGCTTCCTTATCAAAATCAGAATGATTGGTCCAGTTTTATAAAAGAATATCCCTGAAGTACAATAGTGCAACTTCAGGGTTTAAGTCATATACAAAACTTTATGACCTTTTCTAGATGTGTGAAAAGGTCTATAAATACTACACTAAACTAAATATCTATGAAACTAAAATCCTAATTAATTGGTATCAATTGATGACAACTATCTCCTTTGCAGCGATCTGGCAGTCGGCGGTATGAATCATCATTCAGGTTGTCTGCCTTTAAACCTGAGATGCCTTATCGCAAGCATTGGCTCCACTTCGGGTGGTCTATTGAGGCGAGAATTGAGTTGGGCGGCATAGGTGGCATCCTGAATATCGGGGATAATATACCCGATCGCATTTGTAAGGCATTTGAGGGCGACTCTCTGGCTATGCGGCTTGACTAAAAAGAACCAATAGGCGTCCCATGTCAAACTGTTAATTCCTGCGATTAACCTTCCATTTTTCTCTAGCTCCGGGTAACATGACTGCTCCAATATTTTCGCTGTTGTTAATTTTCCTGGAGTACATTGAGAAATCATGTTAGACAAGTAAAGAGTATTATTAACCAATTGAACTAAATTACTAGTGGTTGTTTTTCATCTTGATATTGCTCTTTCTGCCTTCATTAACTGAGACTGCCATTATGTAAATAATATTTCTTTATGTGATTCTAGAATCCTTGGTAAATTAGCCACTTGTCCCTGATCGGTATCTTGCCATTCAAGAAAATTGGTCAATGTCTCTTCGGCTTGATCCAAGTATGTTCTAGCCTTTTCTACTTTTTCACTCATAGATGTGGTTAAATCACATAATGGTTCCGCCTGAGAGATTTGTTGACATAAAAGCTTCATTTGATTTACCAATCCCTTTTTTATCTGAAATGCCTCTATTTTGAATTCATTTATCTGTGGAAGCTTCTTCGTTTGCTCTAGCTGGGCTGATAATTGAGCAATCTGCTCATCTTTGGACTTCAACATTTTTTCATTTGATGCTCTTAGTTGCGCCAATGCCTCCGATAGTTGCTTTTGCTTTTGGACTGTGCTGTCATCAATTTTTTGTTTCTCTTCCTGCAATTGTTTAGTCAACTGATTATTTATTTGTTGTTGTACTAGCAATTGTTGTTCTGCCTGCTCGGCCTTTTGCTGTGCTTCCGATAGTTGCGCTTGTAGAGAAAAGATGTCCTAGTATTTTTTCTTCAATAAACTGCTCATCTCTAATGCCTTGTCTATTGTCGCCGCCGAATAGGCTCCAGCATATTGTGATAGTTTAGTTAAATCATCGGAGGGGTCAAATTCCTCTTTCCAAAGCACATTTCCCGTCACTGTTTGTTCTGGGAATAAGGAAGGTTGATCAGTCCTTCTCCTCTTCCTTTGTCGTTTCACCACAGCTTTATGTCTTGGGCTATAGAAGACGTCCATGGGAGGAATTTCTTCTATCTGCAAAATAACTTGGTCGGAAGGATCCTTTGGGATTATTTCTACTTCTTTTGATTTGGGTGGGTCGTTGGTTTCACCTGAAACCTGCTTTGAAGTCGCCTCCTGTGTATTGACCTCTTTTGATGCCTCATCATCTTTAGAGCATTCAAGATTGCCGATAATTGAATTAAATTGTTTCCATTCCTGGAGCAATTTCAGATTAATCTGAGTATTTTCATTTACATTTAAACTGCTCTGTTCTTGTTCTTTCATCTGGGTCTCCTCTTGTATTTTCTCATGCACTTCTTCCTGTTGCTTTGATGTAACATGAGGTTCTTTAACAAGTCGCTGCTCAGGCTCGCTTGATTCTATTGTTGGAGTTGTCGCTAACAGATCTAGAGGCAGAGTTTGCAACCTTTGCTCTCTAAGTCTGTTGAATTCAACTAATCCTTCATCTTTGTATTCAATTATAGCGAGCGATTTAACTTGGTACATTGACTCGGCCGATGAGAAAAAGTCCTCAAACCTATCTTCTTTATGCTCGAACTTGGTCAATTTAGCCTGTTCGAGTGCATTATAGGCGACTTTGCATGGGTCAAATCGCCTACTAGGGAGAGTTGCCAGAGTTAATGCCTTTATTTTTTCATCTTCTTTCTCTGCATGTTTGAAATCATGTAGAGTGTAGATACCACATCTCAATGGAAAAGGGGGCCAGACCTGCTTCTTAGCTTTCTTTAGAGTTTGTGTAACCCCATCGGACATAATCTGATAGGCTATCTCCTTGGCCAGCAGTTTATCAGGTATGTACAAAGGAAGAACGTGAGGTTTGGCTTGACTGCCAAAACTTCTGATATAAGTGAACGTTTCCTCCCCGAACCAACTTCCTATGGATTTTAAATCAATCCCTGCTTGGTAAGAAGTCTTAGGGGCAAGCTTATTAAAAATAGAATGATGAATGGGCAACATGAAGCCATTGCAGATTTGGTATAAATGGTGCTTATAGTTGGTTTTCCACAACTTTTGATGATATATGTGAATGGGTGTGGGGTCTTGCGACGTCCACCTCCATCCAAGCACAGGAAATTCAGATTTGAAACACAGGATGTCCAGCATATAGGCGCTATAGTAGAATGGGGGAATGAGCCTTTCAGTGACGCGGGACTTGGTTCTAAAATCAAGGACTGTGGTTGCTAACTTATCGGACAGTATAGTTTCCCAATCCATTATTTCACCATTACATGTCGCTTCCATCAGGGGAACCATTTCTATAGTAAAATTAGCGGAATCATGTAACCCCCACAACCTACACATCATTATCCCAACATAGCAATAAGGAGAGCATAGGGAATCAACCGAGTACTTACCCGAAGACTCGTGCTTATGTTTTGCTGGATTTTGTCTCCAATCCCGAATGGGTTCAGATTCAGTCTTGTTCTCAGCTCGGAATTTCTCCAGAAATGTTGTGTTATACTTCTTCTCTGGCACAGGTAAATGATACATTTGCCTCAAATCCTCGGCTTGAAAGGAACCGAAAATTCTCCCATCTCTAGTGCTGAAGGTTCTGTCTGTGATTGCTATTTCCTGAATTGCCCATCTCACCACGTCTATATATGGGAGGATTTGTTCCCGAGATGCTATCCGATGAAGAAAAGTGTTGGCTAAGTCCTTCAGATTAGCATCGGATTTGCGAGTTCTTTCTGCTGAGGCTTGTACTACTATCATCATTGGCCCTTCGGCTTCAATCAAATTATAGGTACCTTGCCAAGTAGTTCTGGCGAGTCCTAGGCATGTAGTATCCGATATTAATCCTTTCTTTTTTGTTCCTGGATCAACGATGAGTTGCCCTGTGGCCGGCGAAGCGGAAGCAATTGTAGTTTTCTTGGACTTCTTCCCCATTCTGCTTGAAGCTGTTACTTCGGAAGAATTCTGCACAGGAATGATAATGAACGTAATACAGAAAATCGATAGTGCAAATCGAATATGAGTGAGATATATATCGATAAATGCATGGTGAATGATTAACATAAGGTGGCCTCAGATACAATCTATGAAAAGATTTTAGGCTTGTTGTTTCATTAAATGGCCGTTAAGACCTGTCAATCCTTTAAATGCCCATCGTTTCGATTATTGGCCGAATGATTTATTTGAAGCGTGCCTTGGATGTTTTGGCAGTTGAGCGCGGATGAATGGCTATTCAAAAGATAAGGCTTTTAATACGAATTAATCGTAATAAACCCGCTTTAAGATTTGCTTTGAAATACGTGCTTTTGGCTTTATCTCAATCGGGCGTCGGGGAAATCTTAAATCATTACATTGGTTCCATTTGGAATCCCTGATCGCCGATAACGATATCGCATCGCGTCGGGACTATTGACTGGGGAACTTTTAAAAGCATGCATGGTTGATCGCCGATTGCCGATAGCGATATCGCATCGCATCGGAGCGAAAAGGAGTTTTATTGTGCCAACTTATTATTGTCGTTATCCGATAGCCTATTTCGCATCGGAGAAAACTAATGGGTCCTTAAGTTGAGTTTCCCTTGTCATTGCGATATGCGATCTTGCGATCACTTTATCGCAATGATAAAAGATTAATCATTTATATATAAGGCCTTTGATTGGTTTATCAAAAAGGTTTAGTAATTTTCTTTATTTTATTTTTTCGGACCTTTTTGAATAAGACTAAGTTGATACCAATTAAAATTAAAAAGGGACCCATTTCACATTATAGTTTTGGGATAATAATGATGTGAAATGGGGGGTTGTTGTAGGGCACAACAGGTACCAATATCCCACCTTACATTTCTTAGACAATTGAAGGATCCTTTTGATATCTTGGCTTATTCTAGGTGGAGGGCTTCCTTCCAGCATGGTCGTGACTGGATGGAAAAAAGAGTCAATGAAATTTGTATTAGTATATGGTGAGGAACACTTGTGGAAAAGTTGTGTCCAAAATATGATAGACCTGGGCTAGCCTCTAGTATCAAGCTTTTGGAGGGTGAAAGGAAACCTATCTGACTGATAATATATAAACATATGGTAAAGTACATATGAGTACTTGAACATTATCTCATTATGCATTCTAGTAAATTGTTCATGCATCCTCTCAGCTATGAACTGGGCATAATTGTATATAGTATCAGGAGGCTTTCCTAAGGTAAAAATGGACATGAAGGCCAGAATAAGTTCATCGACAAATTCATCAGTGGTCTAGCCCAAAATACATGATATCATAGTCACAATGTGCTTTTCCCTTTCAGAGAAAACGAAAGAAACATATGGAGGGGCATCAATGGGATTGTGTTTGTCTTCAACAATGAAATTTTGAAACAATTGGGCCAGTTTTGATGGACTCACCTTGGTATACTGGTCTAGAAAATCTCCAATTGAGAGTGGGGTTAGGTTTGGACCTGGTTGGAGCTATAACATCTCATTGATTAATTCAGTTGTGATGGTAAATAGGATTTTCTGGTGAGGGGACATTATTGCTCTCTGGCTGGGAATGTAACAAGCATGGAGGGGACATTATTGAGTAGGACCTCATATGCACTGGTATCTTTGATTTGGAAATCCCTGTCTGCCAGGAGAAGGTGGTCTACGTCCAAATGGGGGGTTGTGATAGGTCGAACATCCATGGCAACAAGGGTAGCCATAATTCAGTTCTTGTGGATTTGAATTTGGCATTGTAGGGTTGTATTAGAGGTTTTGATAGAACCTGACAATTTTGAGAAGGGTTTGGGCATCAAACTTTCAAATTTGAAGAAATTTTAATTAATTTTGATGAGTCTTGGTATAGGCTCGAAACGTCGACAAAAACAATGAAGAACACTGTGGATTTTCCGAATTCAATTTCTCAAAAACCACTCCATAGAAACCTACAAACTATAATTTTACTTAATTAAAACACTTTACAGGCTGAATGTTTTCCAATTTGAAAGGGTGAGTGGTAACTGGTGGTAAAATACCTAGAAATGCATGAATTATCTTCAAATTTGGAGTTCACGACAGCTGCGGAAGTTCGAATGGCTCTGGTACAGACTAAGAGGTTGATTGGGGTCTCTGCAACTTCTTCAGGAGTGAATTTGGAGTTCATTCGGTGAGTTTAGCATTTGTAGGTGTCACACTGGTTTGCAGAGGTTCACAGAGAAAATGAGCGAAAAAGGCGAAAAAGGGCTTCTCGGCCTTTTTATAGAAACGGTCATTTTTTGGCAGGTAATTTTTGAATGAACAGTGGGCAGTTTATCGAGTTGAGCATGGAGGTAATTTCCCAGGACATCGCACCACTTATGGGGATCGAGTAGTATTTTGGAGGGGTCACCCGATCTACCTCCATGCTTGACACATAGTATTCGGGGGGCTAGGGAAAACCGCTTTATCGGGTGGGTAAATGTCGACGGTCGGGTGCAACCGATATGGCTGTGGACTGTCGGATGAGGGGGATGGTGATCAGATGGCAGTCGGCTGAGGGAAGTGCGCGGGTGATAAGAGCATGGGTATTAGGGGGGATAGTGCTTTAAACTTCGGCATTTTCAGGTTAATTATAGGTTAATGATGAGTTAAAACAATCAGGTGGGGATTAATGATGGGATTAATTGGTTTTGCCGGGATATGGGATAATTTATAGTTTATATTTAAACTAAGGTTTGGGATATTTATTTAGGGGATTTAATTAATATACGAGAAAAGGTATATGGGGATTTATATAATAAAGTTAAAATTAAATGAAATGAGTGGAGTGAGCATACCCTTAACATAATGTAAAATTTTGCATTTTATTCCCATACATTTCATACTTAGGATAAACCAATTTTGTGGGTTGTTTGAATGAAATTTAACATGGGAGTTGCTTTACTTTTCCTAGGTAAATGAAGTTTAACCTTAGGAAAAAGGGTTTTGTTAGGGTAATGAGGGGGAAATGAGTTTTATGAATGGAATTCTAACACTTGATGTCCATAAGTCATTAAGTCGAGGGTTCGATACCACCTAAAGTCAAAGAAATTCTTTGAGCCTCTTTGACTTGAAGGATTTAAAGTGCTAGAACGTTGTGAATAGGAAATTAGTAAGTAAGGGGAAAAATGAATGAGAGGGGAGTTAATCATATAAATTTCAAACCTTTATTTTTGCTTCCATAATTTGATCATACATATAGAAATATGTGTCTAAGCATGATGCACGTGTTTTGATCCAATCACCTTTATACTTCAACAACCTTTCTTCTACTTACCCATCACTTACCATACCATTTTTGCTTCATTTTATTTGGGTGCATTTAGACTAGCAAACCCTTATCATTCATTTTTCTTTTGAAAGTAATCTATCTAATTCTAACCTTATATCATCCAAGGGCTCAGATTAAACTGATGAGCTCCTTTAATTTCTCGACATATCTAATGATTCGCCAAGATTAAATTATTTGGTCAGATTGTTTTCTCTAACTTACACATAAAATTCAAAGCATGAAATAACCAAGATTAAATATTTTGATTACCATGGATTGTGGCATGAATAACAAGTTGCACACAATCATTATTATGCATAAAAGTAAATAGTAGTGGCATTTAGACTTGCACACTTTCATGGTCTCTTTTTTTGGGGGGGGTTCATATATTTTCATTTTTTGACATTCTCTTACTCTTTTTGTCCTTTGATATTTCTTTTAGGACATACCCTATTTATATTTTTTTTATTTTTTAATATGGAAAACATTTGCAAAAGGAAAAGGTATGTACAATATTACAAGGCTTAACCTTAGTCATTCAAAATTATGACTCCTATTGGTATAGGAACCTAACACTTGCAATCAAAGGAGATTGAGATCTTACAGATCCAACTTAAAGCTATGAAAGTCCAGAAGGCCAAGGATGAAGCTACTCGGGCTACTGAACTAGACAAAAATCAGAGACTTCTGGAAAATTTGCGCCAGGAAGAGAGAGACACTTCTATTTGCCAGACCTTAGCCCAAGCCAAGGAAACAATCTCGATGAACATAGATGACTCAATGAATGAGATTTGGCCTTCTATTCAAATTATATTTGGACAAAAAGAGTTAATAGAGAAGGCCACTAAGACCATTGTACAAGGAAGTAAAAATATGGGAGAAATGCCAACTGGTGCTGCAAATATTATCAAGTTCTTAAATTCAAAGTCCAGATATGAGCTAGAGGAAGTAGGAGCCAGTGACAGAACTGCTACCATTCTGGAGGTCAAGAAGGTCTTAACTAAGAGAAATCTTATTGACCGATTAGAGGAAAGGTGTGAGACCTTGGAGCTGCAAGTAAACAGATTCACAAATAGGATTGAGGCCTTAATGCAGAAGGGACTACCCAACATCTATGTCATCAATGATAAGTTGATCACTCATGAGGACTACATCCAGAAAATGAAAGAGGTAGCCAAAAGCTGCATCATGTTTAGTGGAATCAAAGGGAGTATGGTAGAAAAAGCTTTTCTGGAGACCATGTCAAATGACTTCCATGTGCAAAATGAAGTAAAACACATTTTTACTTTGAAGCCACCTTTTTCTACATATACAGAGGTAGATGAAATCTATCGCAGGGTGACAAAGTTAACAGTGCCAGATGAAAAGAAATGGGAAGAGTTACTTGGTTTACTGGACTAAGCAGTAAATTAGGAGTAGCAAAAGTTTTCGCCAACGCAGTAGCCAGCATAATTTTTAGTTCAACATCGTATTCTGTTTTGAATGACTCAGCAATAGAAACCACCCAAACAGGGCCACTAGTTTCCTCAACAACCTACATGGCCTATTATTTTGCCAAGATTAGATGATATTAGTTTGTAATTAGGCTAATAATACACTATCGATTTGACAACTATTATTGTAAAGCATTATTGTAATTTTTATTATAAATACTTCATCATTTAAAGTATTAGTGTTGATTTCCAAATGTAATTTCTGCTGCATATTGTAATCTTGAAGTACTGGAGCATCAATAATACAGGGAATTTTTACACGATTCATTTGGTGTCCTAAATGGTGATGTGTTTCTTGTATTAATCTATCTAAACACTATTATCTCTTTCCTCTATTTTTCTAAATCTGAATTAATCAACAGAAATTGTGATAAATAGGATTCGGTTTCAAGAGCGCCCCATTTTGGGTGTTGTTAATTTTAATGTTTTCTACTGAAGTCAGGATGAATAATTCTTAATTTCTATTTGTTCTATTGAATCTTACATTTCTACTTTTCCACCACCCATTTAAACTCTGAAAAGATCCATTTACTACAACCTAGCTTTCCCTATGAGAAATCCTTTAAAAAATGATGAACAAACTCCAGTTTTAGTTTATAGACTCCAGGGCCCAATGGAATTATAACACTCAAATCAGCCAAACCAATCAATCAAAACAACAAGCACAATCATAGCTAGCCTAAAATTTGAATTAAAAACAAAGCTAAATTTTATAGAGAGATCCCTGTCTGAAGCTAGCAAAGCTGGATCCCAGCTTCCAAAGTGGTTTTGATGTTGTCCTATGTGTTTACTCCATCAACCTCAAAAATATAGAACGACAACATAGTGGTGACCATACTGGCGATTAATACATTTTAATCCAAAACGTTATTGTTCCCTCGTTTTAAATAAATATTTCAATAAGCAATGTTGTATCATTATGAAATACATGATCTGAGGTTGTCATTTTGTATATATTTACTGTATCATTGATTTTTAATTTTTGTGTGATGATTTTTCATAGCCCTGGCTCCCAGAAGAAATTACACTACATATCACCATGATCCCAACCCCACTGAAATTGTAGATAACCCTGAGAAACTGGTGAGAGAGAAAATATTTACTGAGAGTCAAGGTAGTAATAGTCCTCTTTCTAGATTCGATTTTGTCCCTGAGAATATTCCTTTGTCAAGCTCTAATTCTCTCCGAGAGAAATTTGAAACTTTACAAGATATAGAATTTGATATACCTTTCCAACAAAGTTTGTTTAGATCAAAGTCTGAGATGTTTGTAGATCAAACTATCTTAAATAAATCCATACTGCAATCATATATACCCCAAACCCAACTCCTATAAACCGACCCTGATTTTGAATCTTTACAACAATTTGACAAAATTCAAGGCCTAGCTTATTTGTTGTACCAAGCTATTGAAGAAGCCTTTATTCAACAGTCTGTTGAATTTTCTGTTCTAAAAGTTGCAACGGCCTCTTTACCTAGTCAATCCTCCTAGTTAGTTCATCTACAACCTCCCAGCCCAGCTCACTTCATAATATCAACCTCTTCACCTTTGGTTTCCCAAACAGTTGTGCCTACTATCCCTGTAGTTATCAAAGCTACATTTGCATTAGATCCATCTCTGAGTCCATCTTCCATAACAATTATGGCAAGAAGGTATGCACCTTTGGTGTTGCCAATCCAATTGAATTCTAAGCCTAGATATTATTAATAAAAAATTTTGACCTTTGATAACACTGGTACTTATACTGCTCAGCAGCATGTAGATAGGATGAATGGTGTGTTTGACCTCCAAGAAGTAGATGAAGATGATGTTAAAATGATATTGTTTGCCAAAGTTTAGAAGGTGGTGTTAAGAAATGGTTTAGGGGTTTACCTGCAAGAAGTATAGACAACCTTGATTCTCTCCATAAAACTTTCTTAGCTAGATGGGATATCAAGAATAATCCACTTCAAATCCTAAATGAATATAAAATATTGAAAAGAAAACTAAATGAAAGTGTGGAAGAATATTGTGAACGATTTAATATTGTTTACAATGCCATTACTCAAGACATCAAGCCCTCCCTTGGTACAACTTTGATTGATTTTCCAGATCATTTCAATGTACATATGGAATATCAACTTAAAGAGAGAGACCTAAAAACTTTGGAAGAAATGCAAACAAATGCAATTAAAGTTGAAGCTAACGTCTTGGCCAAAAATGCCAAACTGAAGTCTGAACATAGAGTTACCATAAAAGAAGAACCTCCTACTTTTGTTGTGGATCATAAGATTGATAACTTAGTCAGAGTAGTGAATCAAGTGATGCAAAGAGTGAACATTAATGACCAAACCCAAGAAAGAGAAAGCCAAAATGTCTCTCAAACTAGAAACCAAAACTTTAGAAGGAATGTTCCCCAAATTAAACAAAGAGAACAAAAAGGTTCAGATCAAGAGGTTCAACCTCCTTTTCAGGAAAATTACACAGATGATGAGGGGAATATTGTGGAAGATTTGTATGATAATGAAATACATTTGTTGGGTGTTATCACTCAGGTTGTTCCCTTTGACTCCCAAGGGAATACGGCTGCGGTAACCACAAACCAGTCTTTGGACTGCATGTCCTAGCCTACCAACAGTCAGAGAGGGCTCTCTCTTCGGGATTTTAACTTTGTTTAAGGGGTGATTTTAGGCTAGATATGAGGCACATGGGTTTGATTTGATTTTGATTGATGGGGTAGTTGATCTTATTCAAACTGAGTTGACATGCAAACAGTAAGAAGTTCAAACCATTGGGCATGGAGTCATGTCTCTGAACTGAGGTGTGTTTTTTCTCTGGTAGAAGAAGGGAATATGGAGCAGGATAGCCACACATGGCACAATGATTTTATGCTGGAACAAGAGTGAAATGGAAGTTAGGGAACGAGAGGCAATTAAGAATCTCTCATCCAGCCAAAGAGGGAAAGTGGATGAGTGATATCTGGGAGCAATGAAGAATTCCCAGAC
>APFE031224521.1:58224-75496 GCA_000404065.3 Pinus taeda
CCTTCAAAATAAATTTTCAAACCAAGCTTAAACAAAAATTTAAGAAAATCTACACACCTTTTTTCACTTTGTAGGAGTTTGATATTTCCTCTGATGTATCTCTGTACTTTCTGATCATCTAGTTCTAAATTTGTGATATGTAGTAGCCCTTTGTGTCCTCTTTCCAATGCCACAAGTCTGACCGAAATTGGTTTCTCCAAGGAAGAGTTATGCGAAATCTCCCACAGTGACTTGATTATAGGCTAGTTCAGTAGAGCGAACTTGTACGACGTGCCACGAGTCACTGTTTCAACCTTTGGATCTGAAACTCGCATACAAGAAACTGCAGTCCGTCCGCTTTCTGCACCTTCTTACAAAATTTCAATCCGATCCCTAGAGAGAAAGTTATGACGATTTTACCCAGGTCACCTGTTTGGAATGTAATTCAGGAGTTTGCAAAAAGACCAACTTCCTCAGATCATATCTCCGCAAATATCGCGTGAAAAGATCTGAAATTTGGACCCAAGGTTCAGTGCAATTTCTTCTCAAATGGGTTTTTTTTTGCGACTTCTGAAATGTCACAGAAAAAAAGTTATAGTGAAAAGGCCACGATGACCTGTTTGGAGCAGCGAAACCCTAGAATCCAACGCTCTGATACAAAATGTTATGAAACCAGCTCAAAAAAGATAGAAAAGATAGATCAACGCCTTTTAATTCAGCCGCTTCGAGGGGGCAACCTCCTTTACATTACATAAATGAACAATTCTTGGATGATTCAAATGAAAAAACCTCCTTTCTATATATAGGAGTCTAAGGAGTCACAATATAAACCAGCCGACCTAACAATAATAATATAAAGCCACAAAAATAACAATAGAGGGGTTCTATGGGGCACAATATGGGGAAATAGGGGCACAACAATATTAATAAGGGGTATAACTACAATAGTAATGGGGTAATCACTAGTATTATAGGGACCCAACACAAGGGGAGGTCTAATATTCAAAGGTAGAGCATGATAAACTTGATTGAATCGATCATGAAATTGTTGAATAGATTCACTTGGATTTCTTTTTAACTGATTATATTCTTCAATGAGCAAGAGGAAATTAAGTTTGATCGTCCATCTATCAAGGAAGAGCTTGGAAAACTACTGAAGATTTGAGATGCTAGCCTCAGGCAAGGCTTTAAACCAAGTCCTAACTTCGCTTTGCAAAGAAAGGGCAAACAGCCTGATACTAACATCTTCCTCCTCTACTTCAAATATATTAAGATAATCATCAAAGGCTTGGATATTATTTTGGGCTGTAATACCATTCTCTGCATCAAATCTTGGGAGATAATCAGGATGATTTTTGGGCAGAGGATTAAGCACAGGAGGCAACAAAAGAGGCTTATACCTGTCAGGAACTTTACGAGGCACGGGAGTATGTACAGGGATTGGCTGAATGGGCTCAATATGAACAAGGATAGCATGATTGGCTTTGATATTTGTTTCCTCCTTAGCTGTATGATGATTCTCAACAGCTTTTAAAGGCTATTGTTGTAATGTGCAAGGCGGCCTTTCAACAATATTTTCGAAGGGCAAGTCATGAAAATGTAATTTAAAATTGTTTTTAAAATACAATATACACAACAAAATTTTGTGGAAGAGAAAGAACATGACCTGTTGGATAGTAGTCCAGGTCAACAGCCTGATCTGCTCGTATATTTCTCTTGGGTTCATTTCTCCAATGGATTCTTTATTATGGGGATTATGTGGAGTCACCAGGTGGATAAGTAAATCAACTTTGAAGGGCCTCATCTCTGTCCACCACACATATCAGGACTTAATATGCAACAAGAAGCAAAATATTTTTTGATTTTTGAGATCTTTTGTGATTTTTTGTGATTTTTCAAAAAAAAGTTTAGGAATTATTGGAAAGGCAAACTAATCAAAAATGGGGATTTATAGTAATGAACAAATGATTGTCCCCATTGGAGTCGCCATCATGTTATCACTCAGGTTGTTCCCTTTGACTCCCAAGGGAATACGGCCGAGGTAACCACAAACCAGTCTTTGGACTGCAACTCCTAGCCTAGCAATAGTCAGAGAGGGCTCTCTCTTCGAGATTTTAACTTTGTTTAAGGGGTGATTTTAGGCTAGATATGAGGCACATGGGTTTGATTTGATTTTTATTGATGGGGTGGTTGATCTTATTCAAACTGAGTTGACATGCAAAGATTAAGAAGTTCAAACCATTGGGCATGGAGTCATGTTTGTGAACTGAGGTGTGTTTTTTCTCTGGTAGAAGAAGGGAATATGGAGCAGGATAGCCACACATGGCACAATGATTTTATGCTGGAAAAAGAGTGAAATGGAAGTTAGGGAACGAGAGGCAATTAAGAATCTCTCATCCAGCCAAAGAGGGAAAGTGGATGAGTGATATCTGGGAGCAATGAAGAATTCCCAGACATCATTCATATGTGAAAGGAACAACTTAAACAGGCGCAATTAAGAATGCATATTCATCACTGTTTTAGAGGAAAACATGGAAAGTTGCAAGAATTGAGCACAGAGGGCATGAAAACCAATTCTGGTCTATTCTTTTTTCCTGCAACTTATATTATGATATATATTTGATACAACTATGTATAAACTGATAAACAAAGGGAGGGACAACTTATTGAACCATGAGCAAGCACAAGAATTCCATACCAATTTCTTCAGCCATTGAAGGCACAACCAACCAGTTCAGATGCAAGTATTCCAGCAATCTTTGATTACAAAAGTTCTTAAATATTTATAGTGCAGCTCTCAAAATGAGAGGTCAACCAAACAACCCACGAACCCTTATTACATTGTTTAGGGTTGTATTTATAGGCAAAATATCTACAACAAAGATCTGCTAGAAGATCTTTTTCAGGAAATAAATGCAGTTAACCTAACTTGTCTTATAAGTAATGAAAATATCTATCTAATGCTGCGCTGGGGGCAGCTGTTTCAAAATGTGGCTATCTGTCGTCCTCTAGCAGCTCTGCATGTCCAATCTGCAATTGCTGCGCCTTTCACTTCTCACCTACACCTCTTAGTTGGTTATGCTACTCTTAGGTGACTGTGATTCCCATTTAATTTGTTATGATTCAGTTTTAATGGCCTGTGACTCTGTCCTGGTATGCATTGATTTGGTTTGGATGGTCTTTAATGCTTTCCCGGCTCTGATATGGTCGATCTGATACTCTCTGCCGCTTCACTATTCTCTTTGATTTAATCGGGGCTTCTTCCTCTCTCTGATGTGGTAAAAACTATTAAATCGCCTCTTTTCTACCCTTTGGTGGCAAAAACAGTCACTGAGAAAAAATATTCCCCATTTTGGCCTATTTCCCACAGCGATGCGCGATTAGCGCTAGGCATTAATCGCTCATCGAAAACTGCCTCAGAATTTGATTCCGGGCCTCCGAAGCCTCGATTTCGCTTTTGCGCATTTTCCTTTCGGCGGATGACATCAGCGGTATGGCGGATGAAGTCAGCATGACGTCGGCAGTGGGACCCAGTACGGATGATGATGTCAGCATGGTAACGTGGTAGGGTGACATGGCAGGGTGACGTAGCAGGGTGATGCAGCAGGGTGCAGCACAGTGGCCGGTGAGGCGGCGGCATCGTCATGCGGCGAAGTGGCAACAGGGGAGGATGGTAAGCGATTTGCGTCGGACTGCTTTTGGTACGGGGGCAGTACCTGTCAGGGGCGGCCTAACGAAATAAAAATCTGCCAAGTGTCCCGGTGTACGACGATGAAACCGTCAACCATCGGGCACTATGGTGTTGTCATGTAGGGGCGCCTGATATGCACGAGGGTCGTCGAATCTGGGAGAGACGATCCGATGGTGGACGGGAGGGGAAGATGAGCGGGTTTTAACTAACAATTGTGCACGATAAACGTTTGATTATTCGTGGCAGTGGTGGGTTTTAGACTTTAGGTTTTGGGGGTTGAATGCGTGCTCGGGGTCATGGTTATTCATTGATCAAATATCAATGAAATCCAAAGGTTATGCATGCGCAGGGCGGGGTGTGGCTTGGTTATTTATTTAACCAGAGGTTTAAATAAAATCCAAGGGAAACGAAGGTGGGAGGGCTGATACCAAGGCCCCAGATAGACCTAGTATCTCCCTGACTTTTGTTTATTAGGCTATAGTTGCCATGGGGTGGGATATTAAATATTTTTGGGTTTTTTATATAGTTTTTTGTAGAATAGGGATGGGAAAGTGGTTAGGGAGCTATATAGTAGAATTAGGAGTTAATATGACTTGGTGGAGTGGAAATGTAAGGGGAATGATGGATTTGTGCAAAGATTATTATTACACAAGAAATGTGGCTTCTTTTCACTAAGCCAATCTCAGATGTCAAATTGGCTTTTAAGCAAAAAATGGAATGAAAAATAGACTCTTGGGCAGATCCCAAGGTCGTTGAGGGGATGTTAGTGAATGAGTTTGGGAAATAAGAAGAGAGGGGAGTTAGAGATGCCTTGCTTGATCTGATCAACATGAAAAAGTGCCACCAAACTATGATCTGGAGAGATATGACACTTGAAAATATGAAATGGATCTCATAGCTTGATTTTTGCAACCACAATACTACTTACCAAGCCTACTTTACCTAGCATTTTTTCTTCTTTTGGTTTGGGTGCATTTGAACTGGCAAACCAAAATTTTCAACTTTTTCCTTTATTTACTATCCTCCTATCCAAATCTACACTTATTCCATCCAGGGGCTCAGATTAAGTTGTTGAGCACCCTTGCTTCTCTACCAAACTAAGAATCTTCCCATATTAAGTTGTTTGGACAGATAACGATTCTCTATATTCTACAACAGAAAATTGAAATCTAGGGAGACCAAGATTAAGTTGTTTGGATCTCCCTTTAACTGAAAATTCTTCAAAAATGGAATAACTCCTCAAAATTTGCAATACAGCAGAGGCATTTAGGCTGGCTGACTCTCATGGACACTTGTTTGGCCTGAGTATCAAATATGGAACATTTCAGCCTGCAGAGCATGACATATTTAACATGTAAAATGTCAATCATGAAAAATGAATACCTGCTATAAGCAGGAGGTTAACAGTGGCTCCACTTGGGGATGGCCTTTCCTTGTGAAAGGCCAAGAACAGTAGGTCAGAATGCCTTGATCTTCACTTGTTTTTTGTACTCTGAAAACTTTCCTTTGCTGGTTGCTTTATTTATGAACATGACAGCAGACCCTGAAGAGCTTATGGCCTTCACTTCGGGCTTCAACTGCAGCAAGCTTGCTGTCTAAACAAGAAATGAAATCCTACCTACCTAGTCTAACCAGCACTTACTTTGCTGTTAGGTGAAATGAAATAACCAGTGCAGCCATTCACGCATTATAAACATGAAGGAGTTTTGTTGCTTGTGCTTGCTGGTGGAAAAGAGTGAGATCTTGAAATCTGATATAGCTTTGCTAATCTTTGAGAAGATCAAGAAACTGCTGACCTTCCTTGCTGAATCAAGAAATTGTACAAAAGGGTCCTGCAACATATATACATTATTGCCGAATTGAATTGAAGAACTGTACAAAGGTTTGGGATCACTATCATGCCTTGGAATAGGGATATCATCCACACTCGGATACTGAGGCACACATCCTGCAAGTGGAGAAGAGGACCTCTCTACTTCATCATACCCCCTGTCAGCACATGCATCATATACCACATGAACTGATATTTGCAATTTATTACAAGCAGGCTCATATGGCCTTTGATTGCTCTACACAGGCTGCTCCTTTTCTTCTTCGAAAACATTGGATGGCTGAACATAAAGAGGCAGTGGATCCACATGGATGACTTGATCATACGCTGCTGCTTCTAAGTCTTCCTCCATCTGATACTTGATGGCTCTGTGGGGCTGCAAAGCTAGAGGCAATATATTTTAAACACTAGTTTGTGTTTCCTCCAGATGATCCATATCAATAGCTGCTGATATTTGGTTTGGAATTGTATGATAGTTTTCCTTAATAAACTGAAAATATTCGAAACAAAATGGTAAAGTTCCTTCACTGAAATCAAAATTTTCTGCGCTTTCCTCCTTTACTTCATAGCTGAGATATGTAGGTTGCTCATTGATTTTGGGGTGCTGACCCTGAATTTTGCTTTTTGCCAAACTAGGTTGTGATTCCTCTGTAAGGCTGATTCGGTCATTAGGTACATCATCACTATCATACTCATCATATTTTGGCAAGCAATTGAAAGAAGAGAAGATGCTATGTTCATATAGTATATCAGGAGATTGCTCCATCATGTATGGTTGTACGAATATGTCGTCTGTTTTGTGGTAGGTTTGTTCATGAATGTCATTACTTTCCTATTGCAAAACAGATGTGTTCAGATGTTCTAAACATTCCACTTTCATTGTGATCATTCCCTCTGACCTTTGTAACCAACCATGAAGTCTTTCTTCTTGCTCTGCTTTGCGGTTTTCCTCTCTAATTTTCAGATTTGCCTCTATGTCCACTGTCATTTCCTGCATTTGTTCCTTAGTAGGGGGACTCCTTTCTCTTAGCCGGAATTCTATTTCTGGATCAAAAGATCTTGCATAATGCACTAGAGCTATATGAGGGGGAGGTCTAATATTCAAAGGCAGAGCATGATAAAGTTGATTGAATCGATCATGAAATTGTTGAACAGATTCACTTGGATTTCTTTTTAATTGATTATATTCTTCAATGAGCAAGAGGAAATTAAGTTTGATCGTCCATCTATCAAGGAAGACCTTGGAAAACTGATGAAGATTCGAGATGCTAGCCTCAGGAAAGGCTTTAAACCTAGTCCTAACTTCGCTTTGCAAAGAAAGGGCAAACAGCATGATACTAACATCCTCCTCCTCTACTTCAAATATATTAAGATAATCATCAAAGGCTTGGATATGATTTTGGGCAGTAATACCATTCTCTCCATCAAATCTTGGGAGATAATCAGGATGATTTTTGGGCAGAGGATTAAGCACAAGAGGCAACACAAGAGGCTTATACCTGTCAGGAACTTTACGAGGCATGGGAGTATGTACAGGAATTGGCTGAATGGGGTCAATATGAACAAGGATAGCATGATTGGCTTTGATATTTGTTTCCTCCTTAGCTGTATGATGATTCTCAACAACTTTTAAAGGCTGTTGTTGTAATGTGCAAGGAGGCCTTTCAACAATATTTCGAAGCGCAAGTCATGAAAATATAATTTAAAATCGTTTTTAAAATATAATATACACAGCAAAATTTTGTGGAAGAGAAAGAACATGACCTGTTGGATAGTAGTCCAGGTTAACAGCTTGATCTGCTCGTATATTTCTCTTGGGTTCATTTCTCTGGTGGAGTCTTTAATATGGGGATAATGTGGAGTCGCCATGTGGATAATTAAATCAACTTTGAAGGGCCTGATCTCTAGCCCAAACACAAATAACAGAAATGAAAACTCCTCCTAAACCTCTTTGGAACATGAGTTTTCCTGTAGCAAAGATGGTGTTAGGGCAAGAATTTGGGTCTTTAATACCAAAAAAAATAATGTTGAGTGTCACTCATATAAGCTAAATTTTCAATGTACTAATAACATAGAAGAGTATGAAGCCCTCATTTTAGGTTTGTGTTGAAAATAGCAACAAGGAATGATAAAAATAGAATCCAGAAATTCCAATTTAATTTATCCTTGAATTAAATTGTGAATTAAAATCGAATTTAGTCTTAACGGCTACTTGTAAATAATTAATTAAGTTATTTTGACTTAATTAGTTGGAGAAATTGAAGTTAGAAGCCTTTTTGAGGTCATGCAATAGTTATCCCTTAAATTAAGGAGATAAGATTGAGTTATATTTGAGTTGTAATTAGTTAGCTTAGTTTACTGAGTTAAGTCCAATTAAATTAGTTCCAAACTTTTTGAGGAACTAATAGAGAGTTAACAGTCAGTTGATGCATGCATGTACTCAACTAGTGTACTCCACTTAACTGAATATTCCCTCATCAGTAACTTATGCATGTCTATTCTGAGAAATACCTAGTTGAGCTAAATTTCAAGTACAATGTACTATCAATTGCATGTATTTTCCTATAAAGAAAACTCATGCATGTAGAAGGATAAATTCCTTGAGGATTGCATAGTTCTGACACTGTGTGAGGTCAGATCATCCACTTGGTAAATCTAGTTTTTCCACTTGGTTGAAGGAGATCATCCCAGAGGAACTGCACAAGGAAACAAGAGCTTGGAGGTTAGAGAGGAAGGCTTGTGAGAAGCTAGTATTTGTTGTACGCATCTGTGAGGATTGTACTGAGAGCTAAGGATTTGTATAATTCCTATGTATTTCCGCCTTGTATGATAATACATATAGTGGGGTTTTTAGCTGAGGCTTTCCCCAAAGTATTTTCATGTGTATTGGGGATTAATTCTTCTTCTTCTGGTTATATGTGTTCAGCTTGATCTTTAAGCTTCTGCAAAGAAAATTGATAGTAGAAGGATGTTATAGTATTTTGCTTTGGTTATATTGCATTATCAGGTTAATCTACAGTTAGATTTTCTACATGGTCTTAGAGAGAGATTTGTAGAGCATTTACAGAATTTCTACATGGTATCAGAGCCAAGCATATCGGAGCTGCGAACAGTATACTAAGAAGAGAATTCAAAGTTCGAAGTTCAGGGTTGCACGTGAAAATCGAATTCATATCATAATTCAATTGAGATGGGACATTATGTGACTAAATTGCCCATCGAAGAAGTCCAAGAAGGGATCCTTGGAAGGATTAGAAGGCGAGGCATTAGCCTCACAATTCGAAATGGACTTTACCCTCATCACATGCATGGTGTCATCGATGATGGGATGTGTTTGGTATCTTGAAAGTGGAGCCTCATTCCACATGATTGGTGATAAAATTTTATTCAGTGCCTTGGAGGAGAAAGACCTCAAGATGCACATAGAGATGGGTGATGACGAAAAGTATAGTGTTTCAAGAGTGTGCATGGTTGCTTTTCAGAGGGAGCTTGGACCTCCTATCACCTTGACATATGTGATGTATGTGCCTGGACTAAAGAAGAACTTGGTATCGGTCACGATGTTGGAGGACAAAGGCTACGATGTTGTCTTTAGTAAGGGAAAGGTTTTCCTTAGACACATCACCATGGGACATGTGAAACAAATCGGTTCATGAGTTAAGAACCTGTATTCTCTTAAGGTTCAAGATGCATGCAAAGCCTTGGGGAGAAAGGAAAATGTTAGAGACTTGGTGGTTGAGAGGGAAAGTAAATTACCTCTCAACATGCAACCCCAGAAGAAGTCTCAGACAATTGTGGAGGAGCCACAATTGGAGAAGCAGAGAGGAGACTGAGTGAAAAGATCCACTCATGCAGATACCTCCATTAGGGGGAATTTCGATCCAAGTGGGCAGAGGGATCACATGTAGCCATACGTCCAGGTGTGAGGGGGGGGCGATGTGAAGTGATAGTCCCAAGAAGGCTAAAATTGGGTAGGGTCCATTGAGAGGTTTTATCTCATGGATTGTACCTTGCTACGGGAGCCCAAAGTACATAGTAGAAGGAGGAATTAGTGGGATTGATGCAGTTAGAGATCAAAGTGATAGAGGCTAGAGCAGTCAGATACTGAAGAGTGCAGAGAAGGATTGACAATAGTGCAGAAAGGTAGAGTCAGCAGAAGCGCAAAGTTTTCATTTGACAAAGGCAGTAACAATCAGAGACTTTGATAACAGATGCATCATACTAATTCAAGTTGGTTGTTTTTTTGTTTCTAGAGTTGTTGGAGCAACAAAAATAGAGAGAAGTGTTGCATGCATAACATTCCAAAGGTTCACGATCAGGATCGAGTTGAATTCCTTTCCATTTGAGAGGGAGTGTTGAAAATAGCAACAAAAAATGATAAAAATAGAATCCATAAATTCCAATTTAATTTTTCCTTGAATTAAATTGTGAATTAAAATCAAATTTAGTCTTAACAGCTACTTGGAAATAATTAATTACATTATTTTGACTTAATTAGTTGGAGAAATTCAAGTTAGAAGTCTTTCTGAAGTCATGCAAGAGTTATCCCTTAAGTTAAGGAGATAAGCCTTTAATTCAGGAGATAAGATTGAGTTATATTTGAGTTGTAATTAGTTCGCTCAATTTACTGAGTTAAGTCTAGTTAAATTAGTTCCAAATTGTTTGAGGAACTAATACAAAGTTAACAGTTAGTTGATGCATGCATACACTCAACTAGTGCACTCTAGTTAACTGAAGATTCCCTCATCAGTAACTCATGCATGTCTATTCTGAGAAAGACATAGTTGAGCTAAATGTTAAGGACGGTGTACTATCAGTTGCATGTGTTTTCCTATAAAGAAAACTCATGCATGTAGAAGGATAAATTCCTTGAGGATTGCACAGTCCTGACTGTGTCTGAGGTTAGGAGATCATCCACTTGGTAAATCAAGTTTTTCCACTTGGTTGAAGTAGATCATCCCAAAGGAACTACGCAAGGAAATAGGAGCTTGGAGGGTAGAGAGGAAGGCTTGTGAGAAGCCAGGATTGCCTGTAAGCATCTGTGAGGATTGTACTGAGAGTTGGCTAGCTGTGAGAGCTAAGGCTTTGTATAATTCCTATGTATTTCCACGTTGTATGATAATACAAATAGTGGGGTTTTTAGCTAAGGCTTTCCCCAAAGTATTTTCATGTGTATTGTGCATTGATTCTTCTTCTTCTGATTATATGTGTTCAACTTGCATCTTTAAGCTTCTGCAAAGCAAATTGGTACTAGAAGTAGGTTATAGTATTCTACTTTGGTTATATTACATTATCAGGTTAATGTATAGTCAGATTTTCTACATGGTCTTAGAGTGAGATTTGTAGAGAATTTGCAAAATTTCTATAGTTTGCAATTGTTAAAAAGTTTAGCTTCTAAAAGAATTTATATTCAAGGGGATGTTGAATTAATTAGTTAACAAATTAAAAGAGAATATTCGAGCAAACATCGTAGGATGAGAGAATACAAAAATGTTTTGCTAGACTTCCTAGAAAGTTTCCTTGAATATGACCTTTCTGCAATTCCTAGGAAATAAAACATCATTCCAAACAATCTGGTTTTTTCAACTAGCTCTTGTAAAATGCCTTATCCAAATCAAGAATATGTACTGGAGGTAAAACATAGACCAATTGTACCTGATAACCTAAGATATTGGCAGGTATTTGGAAAGATAAGAAGATTATGAATTTCCTACAATACAAAGATGAATTTCAATATTACAGTATTGATTTGGAATCTGAAGAATATTGTGAAATTATTTAACATTTTGATCCAAAAAGGCAGCCAAATGATTTATATGTAAATAGTCCCTTAGATAAAGCTAGAAATAAACCAGAATTGTTTGAAATTGACCCAAAAAAAGAAGATTTTGGAATGCTCTAGCTTAAAGATAATATTTTTCCTAGGGGTTTAGCTCAATTAGAAGAAGTATTTGATTTCGATGATGTGGCTAAAAGGCCTAATATGGGGCCCTCAGGAAAAGTAGTCAAAGATTTCAATTTAGGTACTGAAAAAGACCTAAAGATCATAAAACTCTCTAAATCAATCTCAGCAGCTGAAATTGAAAAGTATATTTCTTTATTCAAAGAATTTAATGATGTGTTTTCCTGGAGCTATGAATATCTTAAATCATATGACATTGAAATCATACAACATAAAATTCCAATCAAGGAATATCAAAAACCTTTTAAACAAAAACTTTGTAGGATAAATCTAGTTATGATGCCTTTAATTGAGAAAGAAATCAAAAGGATGCATGATTCCAAAATCATAGTTCTTCTTATGTAGTCTAAGTGGGTTTCCACATTGTACCAACTAGAAAGAAAATAGGTGAAATTAGATTGTGTATATATTTCAGAAACCTTAACAAAGTTTCCCTAAAAGACAACTATCCCTTACCTAAAATGGATCATATTTTGCTAAAGGTAGTTGGGTATTCTAGGATTTCCTTATTAGATGGATTCTCATGTTATAATAATGTATTACTTCATCTAGAGAATCAAGAAAAAACAACCTTTACTACTCCTTGGGGTACCTTCATGCACATGAAGATTCCTTTTGTATTAATGAATGTTGCAGCCACATTTCAGAGATCAATGGATATTGCTTTTGCTGATGAAATTGGCAGATTTATTGTGATCTATCTAGATGACATAATTTTATATTCTAAATCTAATGAAGAACACGTTATGCACCTTAGAAGAGTTTATGAAATGTGTAGAAAGTTTGGGATCTGATTAAATCCTAAGAAAATAGTGTTTGGTCTTGAAGAAGGAAAACTTCTTGGTCACATTATATCTAAGGAAGGAATTAGGATTGATCCCAAAAGGACTGAATCTATCCTAAAAATAAATCATGCAAGGAATATTAAAGAAATTCAATCATTTATTGGGAGAATAAACTTCCTGAGAATATTTATCCCTAACCTTGCTGAACCTCCCAGAAATATCACAAACATGATAAAACAAGACTATGAAATCGTGTGGAACATCGAATACAGGCAATCGTTTGACTAGGTTAAACATGCATTAACAAAAGCATGAGTCCTTATTATTCCCGATTTTACTAAAGATTTTATAATTTTTTCCTTTGCTTCTGAATATATTGTTGTAGCTATCCTTTTGCAGAATCCAATTTTTTCCTTTTCTTCTGAACAAATTGATGGTTGAATCTAATTTTAATGCTTTAGATATTAACTTTGTAGCTCAATTGGATGATCAAGAGGAACAGGCGACTCCACAACTTGATGAGGCTTTCATGACGTCACCCCGGTATGCAGACCTTATTTATTTTTATTTAATTTAAATTCTCCTCCTGGCCTGACAAAAATAAAGGCTACATTTCTGAAACTAAAAGTAGTTAGATGTTTCATCATAGAGAATGTTTTATCTTGGAAACATGTTAGTGGTCTCCTGCTAAAGTGTCTTTTGAGTGATGATGCAGAAATAATAATGTAGGAATTCCATGAAGGTGACTGTGGTGGCCATCTCTATTGGAAAACCACTACCAATAAGATCCTAAGAGCCAATTTTTACTGGCCTACACTTTCTCTATATGTCCATAAAAAGCTAACCTCTTGTCATAAGTGTAAAATCTTTGAGGGAAAAAGAAAAATTTACCTTTACCTTTGAAGTCCATATCTATTGAGAGCCCTTTACAACAGTGGGGATTGGATTTCATTGGAGAAATCCATGCTCCATTCTCTGCTCAACATAAATTGATCCTTACTGCTAATGACTACTTTACCAAATGGATTGAGGCCATTCCTTCAAGACTAGCCACAAATGTTGTGATTATCAAATTCTTAGAAACCAACATCCTGTCTAGATTTGGCTACCCAAAACAAACCTATTAAAGACAATGCAACAGCCTTTAGGTCTAAGAAAATGACAAAAGTCTGCAATAAATACCATATTACCTTGGGGCATTCAACTGCTTATTACCCACAAGGTAATGGGCTATCTGAATCTTCAAATAAAATTCTGGTGAATATTATCAAGAAGTTGCTAGTAGAAAACAAGAAGTCATGGCACAACAAGCTTATAAATGCACTTTAGGTTGATAGGCTCACTACAAAGAAATAAATTGGCATGTCACCATACCAAT
Source organism: Pinus taeda (assembly GCA_000404065.3). Lineage (NCBI taxonomy): Eukaryota > Viridiplantae > Streptophyta > Pinopsida > Pinales > Pinaceae > Pinus > Pinus taeda. Next base: position 71,851 of record APFE031224521.1, read on the forward strand.
TGTCTTATGGAATGGATGTTGTTTTTCCCTTCTCTTTGGGAGTCCCAATCATGAAGTTGATTCAAGAATTATAGGCTAAGGCCAATGACTTTCAAAGAAGGGTTGATCAAACGATCTAGTTGCAGATTTCCATAGAATAAGTTTATAACAAGGCTCAAGTCATTGAGGAGAATATTAAAAAAGTTTTTGATAGAAGCATAAAGGTGGATGATTTCACCATTGGTGACAAAGTTTTAAAGTTGGATTCAAGAAGGGAGGATAAAGGGAAGCATGGAAAGTATGATAATCTATCGATGGGCCCTTATGTCATTTATGTTGTCAGAGGGAATAATGAATTTTTTATCAAAATTTTGGATGGGACAAAATTACCTGGTGGACCTGTAAACGGAAGGATGCTCAAACATCCTTTTTCTGAGCATTAGATATTTTCTTATCGTTTATCATTGTATATATCATTGTCTTTATTGTGTGTATTGGGTAACCTGTTAGCAAAAGTTGAAGCCCGCATAGACAACCCTTAGCTTCTATTTGATGAGTTACCATAAATACTTCTACAAACAAATCAGAGGTGGATATTACTGAAATAACAACTCAAGGCTACTGATCATATGTTATTGGAACTTCATAAGGAGAGAGCCATTCCGAGCTGGAGCCATTGTTAGGGTCATATAATTTATAAGATCTCAAGGTAATTGAGTGATGTATCTCATAAATATTATTTTGCAAATACTTGTCATCTTCCAATGATTTCCAAATAAAAATAAAAATATAATAAAAAATGAAAAGAGGGTATAAAGAAGAAGAATAAAGATAAAAGTAAAAATACTAAAAAAAAGAGAAGATATTAAACCCCACCAAAAAAGGAAGAAAATAAGAAAGAGAATAAAACTGAAAGTGTGCAAGTCTAAATGTAACTACTCATAGAATTTTTTGCTTCATTTCTATAAAATAAAGTTGTGTGCATCAATTACTCAAAATGCCACAATCACAAGCTCATGCAATCTATGCTGAAATCGAAGCATCTAGAGCAAGGAATTAAATAGGATTAGAAACCAACATCTACACTGAAATCAATGCATCTAGTGCAAGCAATTGAATAGATTTCTAAGAAAACATCATCTACACTAAAATCAATGCATCTAATGGAAGAAATATTCTTCTCTCTCTCTCTCCCCTCCATCTAATCTTGATTTTTTTTTAATAGTTTACAGTCTCAAGCTTAACAACATCGAATCCATGATGCGAGCAATAAAATAGGATTAGGAAACATCTACACTGCAATTAATGCATCTAATATAAACAATTAAATAAGATTAGAAATAAACATCTACACTGAAATCAATGCATCTGGTGCCAGAAATCAAATATAATTAGAAATCAACATCTACACTGAATTTAATACATCTAGTGCAAGCAATCAAATAGGATTATAAATCACCATCTACACTGAAATCAATGCATCTAGAGCAAGCAATACAGTAGGATTAGAAATAAAAATCTACACTGAAATCAATGCATCTAGTGCAAACAATCAAATATAACTAGAAATCAACATCTATACTGAAATCAATGCATCTAGTGCAATAAATCAAATAGGATTGTAAATCAACATCTACATTTAAATCAATGCATCGTGTCCAAGAAATTGTTTGCCCTTTCTCCCCCCTCCATCTATATATATATATCTCCCTTCATCTCTCCTTATTTGTCTCTCTATCTCAACACCACCCACCACCCCCCCACAAAACACACACACCCTCTCCATCCATATATATCTATCTCTCCTAACCCCCTTCCCTCTCTACCTCTCTTCACCTCCCATATATCTCTATCTCCCTCTATCTCTCCTTTCTCTCTCTATATCACTCCCAAAGCATACACATTATTTATCCATATCTATCTATCTCTCCCTCCCCCTTCCTCTCCCTCTCGCTCTCTCCCCCTTCAATTTCTCTTCCCTCCTCTTCTCCTCTCTCCATTTCTTTCTCTACCTTATCACTCCCTCTCTCTCTCCACCTTTCTTTCTATGTGTCTTTCTTCTTACCTACCTCTCTCTCCCTCCCTTTCTCCTCTCTCTCATGTCCTCTCTCTCTTCCTTGCTTGTTGTACGTTTCTCTCCCACCTCACTCTAATTCTCTATCTGCCCCCCCCCCACCCCCTCTCTCTTCATCCTCCAACTCTATCACTATCTCCCTCCCTCTCTCCTCTATTTTTCTCTTCCCCCTTCTTTCCATCTCTTCTTCTTTAAGAAAATCATATAGATTCACAAGCTCGTGAAATGTACTAAAGCACAGGACAAGAATCTACTTCTACTTTCAACTAGTGGAAGACAATAAATACATGAAAACGTCATGAACAATAAGAAGATAAATCAATGACACATAACAAAAGATGTATATGGGAAAATCCACTGCTCAAATCCCTATTAACTCTATTGCGTATATGATAAATATGAGTGAATATACAAAGCTTGTTCTCACTAGAACAATTTTGCACAAGTATGCTCAACTCTCTCAACTCACGAGCTAGCTTAAGCCAAATCCTTAGCCTATTCAGAATCTCTCCAAACCCCTAATATCTTGCTTAATTCCTAGGATGAATAGACCATATTTAAAGGGAATTCATGCTTCAAAAACCGTGCAATCCAAAAATAGGATCAATCTCTTATGCATGCATGATATTTACACTCTAGTAAATAATACCACTGATAGTACATTGTCCCTGCACTCTAGTCTAAATTGGGTCTTTCTCTAAATTGACATGCATGAGTTTCTCATGAGGGAATCTTCAGTTAACAAGTAGCACTAGTGCACCAACTAACTGTTAGTCCTCTACTAGTTACAAAAATAATTTAGAACTAATTTAATTGAAATTAACTCAGTAAACTGGGTGATCTAATTTCCAACTCAATTTAAACTCATATTGCACTCCCAAAACTTGGGCAGAACATATACATGACTACAAAAAGACTTCCAACTCGAAATTCCTAAGCTAACTAAGTTAATTAAACTTAATTAACTATTTACAAGTTTCTATGAGAATATAATTCAATTTTAATTCTCAGTTTAATTCAAGGACAAATTAAACTAGAATCTCTTATTGCCATTTTTCAACTTGCTTTATCTCTCCATCTCACCCAAAAACATACAAACTCTCTCTTCATATCTCCCTTGTCACTCCCTCTCTCTCTCTCCACTTTTCTCTCTCTATGTTTGTCTTCTTCACTCCCTCTCTCCCACTCCAGCTTCATTTCTCTATCCTTCCTTCTCTCCTCCTCTCTCTCAAGTCTTCTCTCTAGTCCTTCTCATCTCTCCCTATCTCTCCTACCTCCCTCCCTCTCCCCCCATCTCTATCTCTCTCTCTCTCTTCCCTCCAACCTTGTCACTATCACTTTCCCCCCTCTCTCTATCTCTCTCTCTCTCTACCCTCCAACCTTGTCACTATCTCTCTACCCCCTCCATCTTTGTGTCTCCCCATATCTCTCTCTTACCCTTCTCTCCCTCTCTCACTCCTCTCTTTCTCTCTCTTAATTCCTCCTCTTCCGTCTCCTTCATTGTATCTCCTCATCTCCTTCGTCACTTCCCCTATCTCTCCACCTCTATCACTCTATGTCTTTGTTCTTCCCTCTGTATATATAGAGAGTTAA
>APFE031224521.1:76960-94225 GCA_000404065.3 Pinus taeda
TGTAAATGCATTTAAGCATATTCAAATAGAGAGGCACTGCCTATCTTCAACAAAATTATGTTCAAGGACATATGTGATCAAAACATTGATACCTTGCGTCCACAAAGGGAGGTATCAATGGTTGTAAATATACTGAATAGGAGTTCTATATATTAATCTGGCACTGTGTGTAGATAAAATGTCAAAAAAGAAACTGTGTATATTTACAGATGACATATATATGAAGTCTATTCTTCCTGTGAGATCAACAGAAATTAAATTTATACAATGATATCCATAAATGGCCAATGGTAAAATTGGTAATGTGCACCATCACGTTGTTCCCAGATCAACCAGTTGACTAGATCCTTGTTCACATCCTCTTTCGATAGCCTGTGAGCAGTTGTGTTCCACTCCCTGTAAATATGATGGCATGTAAAAGAGTCAAATGATGTAATCAATCTCAGTGCCTCATCTAGAATATGACTCAAAGTATAAGCATTGCATATAGAATATTTATTTAGCCAATCACAATCAAATTTTGAATCCCCAAATATTTGTAGATCTCTACAGTGTTTCTCCAATGCAAATTGAATGAGGAATTTTGTTGCGGATAATTCGACATAGTTATTAGTGCATCTACTGAATCCCATAATAATACTGTATGAGTGATGTGAATTAATATGAAGGATGGCGCCCCTACCACACCCATTCTCCTGTGCAACGCCATCAAAGTAAGCCCATGACCTTTGATAATCAATCGTCTCAGGTATAATGCTACATGGTCGAGGGGGTGGTGCATCTTCAGGGATGAGAGAGTAATCAGCCAGCATACGGGCAACAATGGAGGGCTAGTGAGGGGAGTCATTCCAGAAGGTGAATCTGATCTGGGTGATCCAAAGGGCCCAACAGATAAGAAGAGGGATATTATGTAGCCTGCTAGGGGAGATAGAGGTGCACCAATTCGTCCATGCCTCGAGGATAGATGTGCCCTCCCAAGTATTGTGAGGAGCAGTCAAAGGTAAAATAGTATTCCAGAGATTCTTTGTCGCAGAACATTCCAAAAATAAATGTGAGACAGATTCAATGCAGCATTTGCGGAGACAACACTAAAATGGATCGTGTTGTGATCACTTGAGGAGGTTGTCTCCCATGGGTATTTTGTTTCTTAGAATGGTCCATATGAGAAGCCTACTTCTTAGTGGGGATTTGAGCTTCCAGAGACTTTTCCACCAAGCTTTAGGTGCATGCAGTCTTTGGTCAGAACAAGATATCCTTCCTTAGGATTATATCTCCCATATTTTGAGAAAGCCTAGATAATCTCATCTTCTCCCTGGGTTATTTGGTTTTGAGCTTCAGTAAGAACCCAAATATAGTCATTCCAATACTAAATCCATTGATGTGGAATGTTCAGCCCGTGGGCCAATTTCCAAGCCTGTTGGAGGAAGGTAGTATGGTCAGCATCCGCAATATGGTTGAGATGGGATATGTTTGATACATGAAGATGATTTATGATATCATTTGGTAGCCTATTCATATTCCCACAACCAATCCAAGGGTCAATGCCCACCCTTACTGCCGAACCTGATTGAATTTTCCAGGTAAGACCAGCTTTGATGGGATCCAATGCTTTAATCACAGCCTTCCATATGAACGATATCCTTGTAGTGAGTCCTTGGGGCCCTCTGATCCAATCCATAATCTATAATGGGGCAATGTATTTAGAGACAATCATCTTAGTCCAGAGAGTAGATGAAGTAATGAGCTGCCATCCGAGTTTTGCAGCCAGAGTAGAGAAGAAGTCCTCTAGCTTCTTAATAGCCCAACCCCCCCATTTTTTTGGTAGATTTAGAGCATCCCATTTTACCCAAGCAAAAACTTTCCCAACTAACTGCCCTTCCAAGGGAATCTATAGCATAGAGCTTGTATCCTAGCTAGGATGCCTCTAGGGATCCAAGACAGTGACATCTTGTAGACCGGAGTGGCCTCCAATATGATTTTTATGAGCGTAAGTCTACCAACCCTGGAAAGATATTTGAAGTACTAGGTGTTAATTCTCTTCTCCATTTTAGGGAGAAATTATATAATCCAATGGTTTTAGCTTATATCCTAGGTATTTTACACCCTCCTCCAATCTCAGGGGGGTAAAACGGAACCTTTGCAATGCAAAACGGGTCTCATGTTATGTGCATCATGTCGCTGTCAGAGTATATTTTGAATCATTGATAGTCATACCTATAGCCACTTGAAATAATTACAAAGTAGCTTTCATGGTTGACAAATCCCCAATGCTCATTTAGAAAAATCAAGACATCATCCACAAAAAGTAGAGGTGTGAGAATACATCCTTTAGTGATTTTAATTCCCTATAATATGCCCCTTCTGTGTTCTTCTTTGATAAGTCTACTGAGTCATTCCATGACTAGGAGAAAGAGTAATGGTGACAGAGGGCAACCCTGTCGAAGACCTCTTTCTGAATAAAAGAAGGGAGATGCGCTTCCATTAACCAGGACACTGAAGGGTGTGTTAGAAATGCAGCTCATGATCCATTTAATAAACATGAATGGGAAACCTAGATGAGTTAACAACATTCTAATATATAACCAATTTACTCTGTCAAAAGCCTTTGATAGGTCAACTTCAAGGATCATACCTTTGCATTTCTTGTGATGAAAAGTGTGTAATACCTCCTATGATGTTCCCACTGCCTCATGAATTTGACAGATTTAGGGATGAGCGCAATAAAAGTAGAGGTGAGAGAAGCAACCAGCTTGCAGTTTATCCTGGTATCCTCTATGACTTTTAGGAGGTCTGCGCCAAGAATCTCGAAGAAAGCTAGGAAGAACTCAATTCTCCATCCATCTGGCCCAGGGCTTCTGTCTTTTTTGAACCACTTGAGAGTGGCTTCTAGCTCTCCTAGAGAGACTTCCTTTGTCAGTTCCCTCTCCTCCTCTTGATCCAAAAATCATGGGAAGAGCTATGCCACTTGAATAATTTCAGACAAGTTTACTTCTCGAGGAGCATTGTAGATTTTTTTGAAATATGAGGTTGCCAGTGATGCCAGATGTGAGAAGGTGTTGACAGAATGGCCATGATCATCCTTTAGCTACCAGATTGTGTTAATAGCCTTCTTCCCATTGGCATATTTGTGATATAACTTAGTATTATCTCTTTGTGCTCAATGACCCCAGGATTCAGAATGGCCGATTGAGAAGTTAAGATTTCCGCCCAAAATTATATTGTCCATTTGTAAAATGCTAGATCCCAGTAATTTCTCCCAGAAATCAGGCTTGTGGTGACATGGTCCATAAATGTTGAAGATTCAAAAATCCATAACTAGATCTACTGAGTGTATATCTACTCCAATGTTCCCAGACCCTCCCCAATAGTTGAGTAGTTTTATGGAGCAGGAATTGTATCCCATTGTTATACCGCTAGATCTGCCATGGGCATCAAGACAAGTAAATGCCCATCTAGGTAGCAGTTTTTCAACAGTGTGAGATATGGCATCATCAGGTCCAAGTGTTTCCTATAAGAATATGATATATAAAGGGTCGGCAACAAGTAACCAGTGAAGTGCTAATTTTTTATCGGGCCTAGCTAGCCCTTTATAGTTAAATGAGACAATCTTCATGGGGTGGTCGCTATGGGGGCATCTATTTCTCTAAGTACCCCAAGGATGGTAGCCTATCTACCAAATGCAATCTCATCTCCAGCCAGGCTTTGTGCTTTCGTAAGAGAGGAAGGTTGACCATGTGGGATCTTAAGCAGAAGAGGGGAGGGGACAAGGTCAAGCTCGACATGGTCCAATGCCTGATGCTTAGTCTTAGATTGGGTCATGTACCCAATGGAGGGAACACCAGATACAGATGCAGGTGGAGGAAGAGAAATTGATGTAGAAAGGGTGGGAGGGGTGGGGGAGAAAGAGGAAAGGGGGGAACCAAGAGGGCAGGACAAAGGGATAGAGGACGAGGGGAGGGTAGTTGATCCCAAACCAATGCCACGGGCTGAAATAATAAAATCAAGAATATAAGAGCTTAAATGTGAGGAAACAGATGTGGAAATGCGCTTACCCAAAGTGTCTACATCCCCAGCAGTCGCCTTGGATCTAGTGTGTGGAGGAGAAGGTGATCTATGCAGAGGTATGCCTTGCTTCTTTGGGATAGGTTGTGAGGGGTCTACTTCCTTGGTTGAAGGTTCTGCATGGACTTTTGAATTAGCATGTTTCGGTTGTTCCCAATGCTTCGGCGATGCGTGAAGTGGTGTTTCTTTTCCAGGTACCTTTCTGTTTTCTTGCCCATTGAGAGGGCAATCCTTGAATAAATGCCAAACTTTGTGGCATCTCCTACACTTGAAAGGGACTCCCTCATAGTCAAGAGTCTCTCTCGTGGTGGAATTTCTCCACTGAATGTTGATATGCTCCATCAGACCATCTGTAGTATCCATATGCACCAATATCCTTGCATATGCCATATGCCCAGTGGTCTGGTAGGATTTATCAAATGTTAAGAAGGTACCTAGGGCATTTCCAATGCGCCTAAAAACATCCTCCATCCAAAAATGTAATGGTAAACTAGGGAGTCAGACCTAGAGGGGGCCAGCATCAACCCATTCTTGTTTTGGATTGAACAGGGGAGTCCATATTCGTAGAAGAACAAGCACCTGATCAATATGCCATATCATGGAGAGCACCCAATTGGTGTGTTCCAACTTGTCAAAACGTAGAGAAAACTAGCCTTTTACAAAGGTCTGTATGAAAGGAGGTTCATTCAGGTGATGGCCCGAAACCTTAGATGCCCATTTTTGTTTCCTTTCTACACTGTAATGTCTGCCTCAAACTCAACCCACTAAAACCTTCTTAGCTGTATCCATGGAGTCGAGTAGCTACATGTCCTTAGTCAGTTTGAGGAAGACCTCACAAACTTTTATCTTGAAGAACTTCTTCTTCCTAGATGCCTTTGTTCTCTCTACTTCGATGTGTTGCTGTGCTACCGTAGAGTGTGGGGGAACCCTAGATCTAGGTAGAGTCATCAATGGCACAGAGGCAAAAATGCCGGAAATGGGGGAAATTCCTGTGAGGTTACCTAGTGGAGGAGTGATTTGATAATGAGATCTTAAACAATTATTAAGGTATTACAGACTCATGTGCATGGATTTTTCTATGTTACTTTGTGCAATGGACCGATAAGATTGTGAAATACATAGATAATGAAGCAGTTAAATAACATAATAGACAACACACATAAACACAACAAGTTTAATAAGGATTTCATCCAACACTCCTGGGCTACGTCTCCTGGTCCAGCCTTCAGTGGTGACCTCTCTATTATGTCTTCAAAAACAAAGTTTTACAACAGTGAGCTCAATTTGACCCTCACATAATAGATACAAAACAATAACGCTTTACTTGGATCCCCCAAGTTTCTTATGAGTACACAGACTCTCCTCACTGCCTCTCTATCTCTGTTACTCTGTCTCAGCACTACTTGTCTCTGTTTGCTCTATGTCTGTGTCTTTAAAGCTAATCTGCGTTGTCTATTCATTTCAAATTCTCGGGCTCTCTGGCTTCTCGACCTCTATCCACTCAGATCCCTTTCTGAGTGTTAGCAATCATTACTAAACGCTTCCATTGATGGTGGCCACCTTTACTGTAAAGGAATGGGTCATTGGGCCGTTGAAATCCCAAAATTGGTCGTTTTCTATTTACACAAATAAATTTGTTCAAACATAGTAAAATTCCACCAAACATTGTCTATCAGACTTCAAATATCCATAAATCTACCTTATACTCCTATCGGGTCCGCCTGTATACCGGCAACGCATCTCCACCATTGATCCAGGAGATCTGGATTACACGGGTTAACTACCCGATGAGGGTGGTTTTCTCTCTCCTCATACTGGACACATGGTAGCCATTGTATGGGATTGAGCGAAGCCTGGCCCAAACCATTTACTGCCCTTGGCCCACCCGAAATCCTACTCATATCGTGATTTCCCTTTGTATTGAGAATACATTGAAAACAGTGAAAAACCCTAAAAAATCGCTTTATCAGACTTGGAATCATATATAACAGCATTGATAAACCCTTTCAGGTTCGTAACATCGCATCAGTGCCTTTTCCTTTACATTTCATTTATTTAATGAAAATGCAAAATACAAAGGAAAACCCAGATTCTCAGACTTGAAATGTTATCAAATATTATTCATAATCTTTATCGAGTCTAGGTATCGTAGTTATAGTTATTATCGGCCCCACTCCATTGAAATTTTATGATGCGATATTGCGATGTGATCGATCGCAGTCACATATTGCACATGCCCGGGGCCGATTGTATTCACTCCACTATGGTTTGCCGACACGATATTGCGATGCAACGTAGGATGTCGATCTGTGCGCTTGATGGATGGTCCTCGTTGACCCCACTGATTGCTGTCACATATTTCTGGTGCTGTCTACCGATAGCCTCCCTTTTCCACCACCGATTGCGATTCATCGATCAGATCTGGACCGTTGATTAGCCAGATCCGACGGATCCTATGCAAAGTTGCTTTAAACCATCGATCCTCTGTTTTTCAATGATTTATCTATGTTTTTTCCTCTCGATAGGGTTATCTGCCTTTTTAAAAATTTATCCTTATGTGATAGTTTTGATCTTTCGAAATATTTTGAAGACTTAGAGGGTTTTTGGATCCATTTTGGATCACACCTTCCCACTAAAAAGGCTTTTGGACCACCAAAAGTTGGTTTTTACACATCAATCAAGTGAGGATACAACTTCCTCACTTGTCTAATCTCTATCCATCTTGCACTACTTAGTTTTGAACCTTTGAGTCCAATTCTGATGTACTTAACATCTCCTCTGTGTGTACTTCTCACCTTCCTGTTGAGAATTTGTATCTTCCTGCAACTCATTGAGATATTAAGGCAACAGATCATCAATAGGATGAAATTGACTTTTCTCTTCGAGATATTCAATCAATGAAGGTTTAAATAGTCTCAAGTTCTCTACATTAACTACTGAATAGATGTGCATGTAAGCTGGCAAATCAAGGCGAAAAGCATTCTCACCAATTTTCTCAAGTATCTTGAAAGGCCCATACCTTATTGGCTTTAGCTTCTTACCTTCACCTTGCATTTTGTCCTTGTTGATGTACAACCAAACTTGATCAGCAACTTGGAAGCTATGCTCAATTCTATGCTTATCATGCCTTCCCTTGTATTTGGCTCGGCTCTTTTCTAGTTGTTCCTGCACTGCCTGGTGAATTTCTTGGATCTGTTCAATGAACTTGGTTGCTTTGTCCACAGCACTATGTCCATCAACTACTATGTCTTTACTAAAGACAAAATCCAAGGGAGATCTTGGTATAAAGCCAAACAAGTCTCAAAAGGAGATATCTGTGTAGAAGAATGTTTAGCACGGTTGTAAGCATGTTGCACATAACATAAATGTTCATCCCAAAGCTTGGGACACTTGCTGCAATAGCCTCTGAGCAACTGGATCACTGTCCTATTGACTACCTCTATTTGGCCATCTATTTGTGGATGGAATGTTGTGCTCTTCTTCAATCTGGTGTCCATTAATTACCATAGACTTGACCAAAACTTCCCAACAAATCGGGAATCTCGATCAAAGACAATAGAAGTGGGTAACCCAAAATGAACCCATTGAAAGAACAACTTTGTTGTTTGTTCAGTTGTAATCTTCTTGTTACAAGGTATTAAAATACACATTTTATTGAACCTATCCACAATAACATATAAATAGTCATGACCTTTTCTAGACTTTGGCAGTCCCCCAACAAAGTCCATGGAAACACTTTCCCAAGGATGAGAAGGAACTGGAAGTGGAGTGTACAAGCCTAGTTTTCCATTGCTAGGCTTACTTTTAGCACGCATGGTACACCCTTTAATATATCTAGAAAATGTTTTATGCATTCTTGGCCAATATCAGAATCTTTGCAGTTGTGCAACTATTTTACTTGCACGAAAATGACCTGATATAGAGAAGTGTGTGCTTCTCGGATTATATTAAATCTTTCAGTTTGAGGAATGCATAACTTTCCTAAATGATATAAGAGTTGGTCCTTAACATGATAATCCAATTCTTCTACTTGTTTTCCATAACTTAAAGTTGCATATACATCCTTAAAATCTACATCTTGAGCATATTGTTCAATGTAGCTTTCATGCAATACTGAATTATGCTTAAGTATAGTAGATGCATTTATAATTGGTCTGGATAACATATATGCAACCTTATTGTGTATGCATTTCTTATATCTGATGACAAGATGAAACTGTTGTAGAAAACCCATCCACCTATAGTGTCTTGATTGCTGCAATTTCGTTTGTGAGTGTAAATATTTAAGTGGTTGATGATCAATATGTATAACTGTTTCTTTGCCCATTAGGTAATGCTTCCACTTTTTCACACTCTATACTAATTCATACAATTCTTTATCATATGTGGGATAATTAACTAATGCAAAATTAAATGTCTAGCATCATAGCCTTCAAATACATTGGTTTTATTAGGGGCCTTTTCCTTTACAACCATTAGTAAAAATTGCTTGCATGAATTTACAATTCTTTTCATTTGCGCTGAGTAATGTGAGTGTAGTTATTTTTGAGCTGATGAGCTCTTACAATATATTCTATTCCATCTTTTGTGAGTTGATACTTATTTTCAATTCTATAGAAAATGGATTTTCTATCATACGAGTAAGGACTTCCTAAAACAATACCACATATATCCAAAGGAACTATATCTAACTCAACCTCATCTACAAAATTCGACCCAAAAGCAAACCTAATTTTACATTGTCTAGTCACTTGTAGTTTTGCTTTATCACATACCCAACCTAATGGATATGGCTTCTTGTCAGGTGTGGTTAGTAGTCCCAACTTCTTTACAATTGCTTCAGAAATCAAGTTTACTTGTGAACCACTATAAAATAAAGTATCAATCTTTTGATGCTTGGAAATAACTCTAATATGAAAAAGCTCATGTCTTTTCCTCTCATTTTCTTCATTATCAATAGATAGTGCAGAATTACTAGTGGATGCTTCAGAATTTTTACCTTTTATACCTGCAACTGTGACTGTTGTTTCATCACCTGAGTCTGACCCCAAATCTTTTTTAATAACAACAACAGTCTTCTTCTTCTTGCCATCGAACATCTTGGATTTCAGCTGTGGATGCAAAGACCAGCAATGTTCATCATCATGTTCATCCTTCTTGCAGTGAGTGCATGAAGGTTTGTCTTTCTATACAACATTTGCCTTCCTCTCTTTCCATTTCTGCTTCCTCTTTTCCTTGTTCTTGCTTGCAGTGGGTTTTGATGATCCCCCAATCTCTCGGTTCACAATCTTGCCTCTAACCTCTAGATGCGTAGCTTGAACAGGTACCTCATCTATCCTAGTGGGGTTAAACATGAGAATGATGTGCCTCAAATAGCTGCGTAGACCACCTATATACTTCAACAAAGAAAGCTCTTTTTCTAAATTCCTGGGTATAGCTTTGTACACTTTTCCCTTTTAGTTGGCGAAGAGTTTGCCAACTCATCATTTCTTGCTACATATAAGCTAGTGGATAGAATTTTCTTTTAATGGCAAAAAAAAATTCACTCCAGATAGAAAGAATTTTACCTTGCTTCTTCAAATCAAGTTGTGTCCTGCCTTCCCATGACACTAGGGTAGTTCCTCCAAGGTGAAGGCTGGCCAGCTAAATATTTTTCCTTTCTAAATGATGTTCTACACCTTGCAATACACATCAATTTTCCTAATCTATTTATCTAGCTTCTCTGCATTTAACTCTCCATCATATATTGGCAAATGAAATTTTACATCTAATTTCATCAAAGGGATAGAATGGGGTGTTCATAGAGGAGGCTCTTTTCCTTTCCATTTTCCTTCTGAATGGCCATCTAGAAGAGGTTTCTTTGTTCCTTTGTCTTATTTGGAGGTTGAATTATCTTCACTTCGACTTTTCTTAAATTATCGATACATCTTTTCAACCATGGCTCTCATGGTCATGAAACTGTCCATGAACTAAGAGTCTGATTCCAAGGGAATTTCTTCTGCCATTTTCCTCCTAAGATAGACTCTTCCAATTTCGGGGTTAGTCTCAATGAGTTCTCCTTCTCCTAATTTGAGCTTTGACCTAGTTAGCATTCAACAATCTAGCACAAGCTTGTCTAACCTTAGCAAACCTAAAGCTCTGATACCACTTGATCTGATAATGAGATCTTAAATAATTATTAAGGTATTATAGACTCATGTGCATGGATTTGCCTATGTTACTTTGTGCAATGGATCGATAAGATTGCGAAATACATAAACAATGAAGCAGTTAAAGAACATAATAAACAACACACATAAACACAACAAGTTTAATAAGGAGTTCACTCAACACTACTAGGCTACGTCTCCTGGTCCAACCTTCAGTGGTGACCTCTCTATTATGTCTTCAAAAGCTGAGTTTTACAACAGTGAGCTCAATTTGAGCTCCACACAATAGATACAAAACAATAAGTCTTTACTTGGATCCCCCAAGTTTCTTTTAAGTACACAAATTTTCCTCACTGACTCTGTCTTTGTTACTATATCTCAGCACTACTTGTCTTTGTTTGCTCTCTGTCTGTGGCTTTAAATCCAATCTGTGCTATCTGTTTATTTCACCTTCTCAGGCTCTTTAGCTTCGTGACCTCTGCCCGCTCAGATCCCTTTCTGACCGTTAGCAATCATTGCTAAATGCTTCTAGAGATGGTGGCCACCTGTACTGTAACGGAATGGCTCATCGGGCCATTGAAATCCCAAAATTGGTCATTTTCTGTTTACATAGAGAAACACATTCAAACACAGGAAAAGTCCAACAAACATTATCTATCGGACTTCAAATATCCATAAATCCACCTTATCATCCTATCGATTCCACCTGTATACTGGCATCACATCTCCACCTTTGATCTCGGAGATTCGGATGCAACGACTGTGGTTCGTTTTGGGCGGCACTTTCGTACAAGGGTTAGCCACCCGATGAGGGTGATTTTCTCTCTCATCAGCCTGGAAACGTGGCAGCCATTGTATGGGATTGGGCGGAGCCTGGCCCAAACCACTTACCACCCTTGGCCCACCTGAAATCCCGCTCATATCGTGATTTCCATTTTTATTGAGAATACGTTAAAAACATTGAAAAACCCTGAAAAATGGCTATATCAGACTTGAAATCATATATAAAATCATTGATAAACCCTTTCGGGTTCTTAATATCACATCGACGCCTTTTCCTTTGCATTTCGTTTATTTATCGAAAATGTAAAATACAAAGTAAAACCATGTTTCCCGGACTGGAAATGTTATCAAATATCATTCATAATCTTTATCGGGTCCGGCTATCGTAGTCATAGGGTTTCGCAATCACATATTGCACTTGCCCCAAGCCGATTGTAATCGCTCCACTGTGGTTTGTTGATGCGATATTGCGATGCAACGTGGGCCATCGATCTACACGCTTGATCGGCAATCCTCATTGACCCCGCTGATCGCTGTCGCGTATTTCTGGTGGTATCCACCAATAGCCTCCCTTTGCCACTGCTGATTGCGATTTGCTGATCAGATCTAGACCATTGATTGGCCAAAACCGGCGGCTCCTATGCAAAGTTGCTTTAAACCGTCGATAATCTGTTTTTTAATGATTTCTCTATGCTTTTTCCTCCTGATAGTGTTATCCACCTTTTTAAGAGTTTATCCTTATGCAATAGTTTTGATGTTTTAAAAGATTTTGAAGACTTATAGGGTTTTTGCATCCATTTTGGATTAAGGAGTGGACGAGGTCTGCGGAGTGTTTGGGGCAAACACAGGAGTTTTTGAAGCCGAGAGGTGGTCCACTAAAGGGTTGCATGAATCAGTCAATGGAAGATTCGAAACCAAGACCTCCAAGAGGGTTTGATCGCTAGGGTTTGCTGGGAGGTCCACGAAACTGAGCGAGGAAGGTGATAAGGATTGAGAGATGAGGTCCAGTAGACACGAGGCATCTTCCGGGAGGGTTACAGAGGAGACCTTGGTATCGGAGATGGAGGGAAAAGCATCGACGACTTCGGAAAGTTTGTTGTCGAAGGAAAAAACCAAATAGAGAAGAATGTGGTTGTGTCCAGATAGGCATGTCCTCCAACAAATCCGCTAAATAATCTATTAATTCTTCCATAACTATCACAACCGATTTGTGCCAGCCGCCTGCCAGGGTGATGGGGCTCCCGTAGCTATAAATGTAATGGCGATAGTGGTGGGTGTAATACAACTTAGCTAAAAAAAAACCCTTCAGCAAGAAAATGTCGCATGCGATCATGCCCATCAGAGAATCTGAGGTGGGTTACGTACTGTGAGGCAGAAGTGGGTTCGTTACAGTGCGAGAAGCTGGCACTGTACTGCATTTTCTGAGCTTGACTGCAGGTGGTCCTCGCCTGAAAACCCTCCCATCTTCAATTAGCCACTCTATTTTGACAGATGTTATTCGGACTATAGATTTTGTTATGTGAGTGAGGTGTAAGTTTTGTGTCAAATTATTTATTACTTCTGAAGGAAAGGAGCACACACCACACAACACAACACACACCACACACACACACACACACACACACACAATATATAATATATAGATATAGATATAGATATATATATTTTTTTTTTTCATATTTTTAATATTTATTATTTATTTATAATAATTTTTTATTACTTCATGTTAATTAAAAGAAAAAAATTACAATTTCCCCATAATCTTCATTTAGTAAAAAAGAAACTTCACATATGGAATCTTCCAAACTTTAGACATGATAGCTAAGAAAATAATGTTAAATTTATATGTTTCACTTAACTTCCTTATAATTGTTTTTAGAGATTATAACACTTCAAGAAAGTGACATTGTTTTTAGTGATTATAACATTTCAAGAAAGTGAAGAATTATGATGACTTGATTCTTATCATTATTATTGCATGAATAATATTTAATGTCTATGAGATTAAAAAATAGTTTATAAGATCACTTAAAAATAATTAATACATGAACGATATTTAAAAAAAAAAGAACTAATTACATTTTTTTTAATTTTCCCATAATGTTCGTTAGTGAAAATGAAACGTCACATATGGAATCCTACAAACTTTAGACACGGTGGCGAAGGAAACAATGTGAAAGTTATATGTTTCACTTAACTTCCCTATAATTGTTTTTAGCGATTATAACACTTCAAGAAAGTGAAGGATCAAGATGGATCTATTATTATTATTATTAGTGCATGAATAATATTTTAACATTTATCAGATTAAAAAATAGTTTATGAGATCACTTCCAAACAACTAATGCATTTACAATTAATTAATACATGAACATATTTAAAAAAAAAACTAAGACCATATTTTTATAATTTTCCCATAATATCTATTTAGTGAAAATGAAACTTCACATATGGAATTCTACAAACTTTAGATATAGTAGCTAAAGAGACAATGAGAAAGTTATATGTTTCACTTAACTTCTTTATAATTGTTTTTTGTGATTATAACACTTCAAGAAAGTGAAAGATTAAGATGACTCTATTATTATTAGTAGTACATGAATAACATTTAAGGTTTACAAATGGATTAAAAAATAAATTATTAGATCACATAAAAATAATGAACGATATTTTGCAGTCCGCCGGATTAAAAAATAATGTATAAGACCACCTAAAAATAGTCTATTATTGCAATAACCTAACATTAAATAAATATATAATTAGCAATTTTAATTAACCTTAAAATACTTGAATGCTTGATCAAAGGGTATGGGTCATGACCACCCATACATAAAATGATTTCATTGCAACTTCCTCGTCGCTTAAATTCGGTTGTACAACTAATTCGGTTTATATGAGACTTTTGAGATCCATCTTGTAGATAAATGTCTTTCAGATTAATGGCATCATTAAGATTTAGTCGGCCTTTCGAACCAACTAATGTGGTTCATCATGAGGACAAGGTGAAAAAATCATACAATCTTTAAGAATAAATAGCAGTGATGCATCATAGCCTAGGGTTAGTTTCCAGGGTGAATTCTATGAGAAAACATGCAGTGTTGCGATGGGTTCCCCTCTTTTCCCTATTGTTGCTAACTTATTTATGGAATATTTTGAGTCCAAGGCTTTATCCTCAGTTCAATTTCGCCCTAAGAAGTGGAAGAGGTTTGTTGATGACACTTGCATCATCTGGCCCCATGGTCGTGAGAAGTTGGATCTATTTCTGGACCACGTTAATTCCGAATCTGAATCCATCAAGTTCATGATGGAAGTTGAGGTGGATGGATGATTTCCTTTCCTTGACATTCTCCCCTCCAGAATGAATGATGGTTTAATTTCTTACGAAGTTTTTGGCAAAAAAAACTCACATGAAACAATACCTTCATGCTAGCTCTCATCATTTTCCTACTCAAAATTTTGGTGTTCTCAGCACCTTGGCTACCCGGGCTCTGAGAATCTTTGATGAAAGCCACCTAGAGCAGGAGAAATCTCATCTCCTTGAAGTTTTTAAAATTAATGGGTACAACAAAACTCATAGCCTCAAGACCTTTCAAAGAGCTTGTAAAGGACCTTTTTTTGATCATATCTCGAAGGTTCATCTCCCGTTTATTCAAGGGACCATAGATAGGATTACCCATATCCTTAGTAGGAATAATGCGTCCTCTTCGTTCAAACCTCTGAGGACCATTAGAAATTCTCTTGGTTCAGTTAAGGACCCTATCGACCCGAATGACATGAAAGGAGATGACCTGGTTCCATGCTCCTGCAGTGTTCCTTATATTGGAGAAACGGGTCAATGAATTAACCAGAGGATCCATGAGCACGCTGCAAACATAAGACACATTTGTTCTCGCTCTTCGACTCTGGCTGAGCACACAAAGAAATCAAAACACCATATTTGTATTGAGGATTCTAGAATCATTGATAGGGTTGATCATTTCCACCATAGGAAGCTTCGGGAGGCAATCGAAATTGAAAGGAATGCCGAAAATCTCAACAGAGACAATGGTTGGAAATTGAGTAAGAGTTGAATTTCAGCCCTCTCCTTATGATCCTCTTGTCTTTGTCTTCAATCCCTTTTAGAATATTTTGAATCCTACTCTTAACATTATAGACTAATTATTAATTAAAATTATATAACAACTATTTTTATTTTATTATTATATAATCTCCCATCCTCTTTTTATTAAAGAATTTATTCTAACTTTCTTAACAACTTATTATGATTATTTATCATAACAACTAATTTATAACTATATTTAAAATAACTAAAATATTAAATAATACCATTCTAACTTTTTAGAATTTCTATTTACCTATTTAACTTTCGGTAGTTTTCAACAGCTAGTTTTTCAAACGGCTAGGGCTATGATGTCGGCAAGGGTTATGATGCATGGCTGCTATTCATTCTTAAACTACTAACCTTAAGCTCTGATGCATCTATGCTATTTATTAGTCGGCAAGGGTTATGATGCATCACTGCTAGGGTTATGATGCATGGGCAAGGGTTATGATGCATGGTTGCTATTTATTCTTAATGATTGTATGATTTTTTCGCTTTGCCTCGAAGATAAATCACATTAGTTGGTTCGAAACTTCCACCAAATCTTAATGATGTGATCAATCCAAACATTTATCTACATTTAATTCTGTTCTGATTCTGTTTTAATTCTGTTCTGACACGGTTGCACCAAAACAAAAATGGAAAGGGAAGCTGCTGATTTTGACTGGAACGATTTTCCTGAAGATTTGGTAAGGAATATATTTGCATGGTTACCCGCGGAATTTGTCTACAGGTATCGGAGAGTGTGCCAAGAATGGAACGCTATCCTTTCATCTAAATACTTCTTAACCAGTATATGGGCAGAGACACCCATCAACAAGCAGCCATGTTTGCTACTCTGCTATTCGAGTGCGGAAATTCCTTGTTTGGCTTTCGACTTCTACAAATGGACATGGAAACACTGCTTCTCCCTTGGTTTCCTAACAGAGGAACTAGGTCCCTTCAGGAAAGTTGAAGTCACCTGTAGATCATCAGCGGCAGGCTTACTCTTGGTGAAGTTCAAGATCTTTCAAAGAACGTATGTGCACCCCGATATTCGCGTTTGCAATCCTTATACGGGGACTTCAATCGAGCTTGGCCCCATGTCATTGATAACGACCATTATCGATAAGTCAATCGTGGTTGATGGCGACGGGCAACCGGAAAACATTTTTAAAGTGCTGGTGTTGGGGCAAGCCGGCAGGGCGGCAGGATGTTTAGTGGAACTCTACGATTCCAGTGAAATGACATGGAATATCGCGGGACGTCTTCCGCCTGACTTGAGACTCTTCGAGGTACAGAATTTTACAGTCAAACGCCGTATGGTTTATTGCGATGGTGCGTTCTACATTTTAGGGCACCTTCCTCGGGAATCGTTGGGTATTGTGGGTTTCAGCATGCCGTCAAATGTTACTAGAGACGCAGAAACGCAGTTGCCCCTACTTCTTGCGCCCTTCCCTGAAGAGCTGCTTAATGATCGCCTCTCGTCACCTCGGCTTGTCACATGCGGGTCGCGGCTACTCGTCGTCGCAGCGATGAGAGAAGGGATTCGTATTTGGGAGTTTGAGAGTGACCACCGCCGCGCCCCAATCGGTTCATTGCCCTGGACGTGGAAGGAGATTGCAAGGGTGCCTGAATCGATATGGGAGGACTTTAAGACTGTAAGGTTGGAGGAGAGTGAGAGACCCCCGTGGGAGGATTTTAGGATTAACGTTTTGCCCAGCATGCAGGAATGCTTTGATTGCATAGGGGTAGAGGATCACCTCTGCCTCTTACCATGGTGGAACTGTTACATTCCCAAACTAGCACCAGAAGTAGCGCTTGTTTATAATTTAAGGACCGGTTCATGGAGGTGGACTCCTCCATCTCCAACGGACGGCAGGCATCCATTCACGCGTTGGTCCCACGTCCTCCATGGCATGGCTTTTAAACCGAGGTTCATGGAGGTGGACTCCTCCATCTCCAACGGACGGCAGGCATCCATTCACGCGTTGGTCCCAGGCTTTTACCGTTTTGATTTGTGAAAAAGTCTATGTTAGCTTTTTGAATTGTGATTCATATTCAATTTTTTAAAGCCTCAGATTAATAAGGTTTCCAATTTTTCTTTAAAATTAAAATTATATAATTTTTAGCCCCATTTTAATAAAATTTGGCAGTTTCAAGATTTTGGGGAGTTTTTGATGGTGCTAA
>APFE031224521.1:96215-124926 GCA_000404065.3 Pinus taeda
TATAAATAAATTCTCAACAAAAATATCCCAACAATTTTTTTTTAATTAAGATAAATTACATGGTCTATATTAGCTAAGTTATTTAATGTAATTGGTCTCAAATGTAATGGAAATAAAGTAAGATTTTCCAAAATATCCATTCATCTCTAAACTCCAGAATAAAAATCAAACAAATATCAAAAAATAAAGTTAAAATCACAATCCCAACTAAAATTAAAACTATTATCCAACATGAACTTGAACTCACCCACCATTAAAGATTAAAACACACGACACATAAAAGCCTACACAAAATATACACCAAATCTATCAAAAAAATAAAGTTAAAATCACAATCCCAACTAAAGTGGTGTCCAAAATATGATAGACCTCGGCTGACCTCTGGTATCAAGCTTCCTCCAGAATAAAAATCAAACAAATATCAAAAAATAAAGTTAAAATCACAATCCCAACTAAAATTAAAACTATTATCCAACATGAACTTGAACTCACCCACCATTAAAGATTAAAACACACGACACATAAAAGCCTACACAAAATATACACCAAATCTATCAAAAAAATAAAGTTAAAATCACAATCCCAACTAAAGTGGTGTCCAAAATATGATAGACCTCGGCTGACCTCTGGTATCAAGCTTCGGGAGGGTGAAAGGGAACCTCTCTAACTGATAATATAGAAACATATGGTAAAGTACAAATGAGTACTTGAACATTGTCTCATTATGCATTATAGTAAACTGTTCATGCATCCTCTTAGCTATGAACTGGGCATAATTGTATATAGTAGAAGGAGGCTTTCTTGGGGTGAAAATGGACATGAAGGCGAGGATAAGTTCATTGACAAATTCATTAGTGGTGCAACCCAAAATACATGATATCAGAGTCACAATGTACTTTTTCTTTCAGAGAAAATGGCAGAAACATATGGAAGGGCATCCTTGGGAATGTGTTTGTCTTCAATAATGAAAGTTTGAAACTATTCGGCCAATTTTGGTGGACTCAACTTGGTATACTGGTCTAGAAAATATCTAGTTGAGAGTGGGGTTAGGTTTGGACCTAGTTGGAGCTATAACATCTCATTAATTGATTCATCTATGATGGTAAATAGGATTTTCTGGTGAGGGGACATTATTGCTCTCTGGCTAGGAATGTAACACGCATGACACCCATGGACAATTTCAGGGAAAACATGTACTTAGGGAAATTGGTATTTGGGCAAATTGGATTCGCAAAGACCAATGTCATCAAAATGGTTCAAATATCTCTCCCTACTCAAAAAATGAAGTTTGAGAAGGATCTCATATGCATTGGTATCTTTGATTTGGAAATCCTTATCTGCCAAGGGAAGGTGGTCTAGGTCCAAAAGGGGGTTTGTGATACATCGGACATCCATGGCGACAGGGGTACCAAACAGGCAGTTTTGAGAAGGGTTTTGGCACCAAACAGGCAGTTTTGAGAAGGGTTTTGGCACCAAACTTTCAAATTTGAAGAAATTTTAATTAATTTTACTTAAGCTGTGAGAAATCGAGAAGAAAACTATACACGAAGTACAAATCGAAGAAGCCTCAAAACAATAATTTTACTTAATGAAAATGATTTACAGGCTGAACGTTTTCCAATTTGAAAGGGTGAGTGGTAATTTGTGGTAAAATCCTTGGAAATGGGTGAATTATCTTCAAATTTAGAGTTCACGGAAGCTGCGGAAGTTCAAATGGCTCTGGTATGGACTGAGCGTTTGATTGGGGTTTCTATATCTTCTTCAAGAGTGAGTTTGGAGTTCAATTGGCGAATTCAACATTTCTAGGTGTCACACTAGTTTGCAGAGGTTCACAGAGAAAATGAACAAAAAAGGCAAAAAAGGGCTTCTCAGCCTTTTTATGGAGAAAAGATAATTTTTTGGCGAGTAATTTATGAATGAATAGTAGGCGGTTTATCAGGTTGAGCAAGGAGGTAGTTTCCCAGGCCATTGCACTGCTTATGGGGGTTAGGTGGTATTTCGGAGGGGTCACCTGATCGGATGACAGTCAAGCGAGGGAAGTGTGCAGGTGATAAGAGCATGGGTATCGGAGGGGGGCAGGGCTTTAAAACTCAGCATTTTGGGGTTAATTATAGGTTAATGATGAGTTAAAACGATTAGGTGTGGCTTAAAGACGAGATTAATTGGTTTTGTCGAGATATGGGGTAATTTATATTTTATATTTAAAACTAAGGGTTGGGATATTTATTTAGGGGGTTTAATTAATATACGGGAAAATTTATATGGGGATTTATATAATAAAGTTAAAATTAATATGAAATGAGTGGAGTGAGCATACCCTTAGCATAATGTAAAATTTGTGCATTTTATTCCCATACATTTCATACTTAGGATAAAGCACTTTTGTGGGTTGTTTGGATGAAATTTAACATGGGGTTACTTTACTTTTCCTAGCAAAATGAAGTTTAACCTTAGGAAAAGGGTTTTTATTAGGGTAATGAGGGGGAATGAGTTTTATGAATGAAATTCTAACACTTGATTTCCATAATTCATTAAGCGGAGGGTCCGGTCCCACCAAAAGTCAAAGAAATGTTTTGAGTCTCTTTGACTTGAAGGATTTAAAGTGCTAGAACATATAGTCTCTTCCATAATTTGATCATACATATCGTAATATGTGTCTAAGCATGATGCATGTGTTTTGATCCAATCACCATTATACTTCAGCAACATTTCTTCTACTTAACCATCACTTATCCTACCATTTTTTCTTCATTTTATTTGAGTGTATTTATACTAGCAAACCCTTATCATTATTTTTGATTTTGAAAGTAATCTATCTAATTCTAATCTTATATCATCCAAGGGCTTAGATTAAACTGACGAGTTCCTTTATTTTCTCTACCTATCTAATGATCTGCCAAGATTAAACTGTTTGGTAAGATTTTATTCTCTAACTATACACATAAAATTAAAAGCATGAAATAACCAAGATTAAACATTCTGATTACCATGGATTGTGGCATGAATAACAAGTTGCACACAATCATTATTATGCATAAAAGTAAATAATAGTGGCATTTAGACTTGCACACTTTCATGGTCTCTTTTTGTTTTTAGGGTTCATATATTTTCATTTTTTGACCTTCTCTTATTCTTTTTGTCCTTTGATATTTATTTTAGGACATACCCTCTTTATATTTTTTAATTTTTTAATATGGAAAACATTTGCAAAAAGCAAAGGTATGTACAATATTACAAGGCTTAACCTTAGCCATTGAAAATAATGACTCCTATTGGTATAGGAACCTAACAATGGCTCCACTTGGGGATGGAATCTTCTAAAAAGATGTCAAGAACTAATGAAGATCAGTAGCCTTTGAATTGTTGCTCATGTTACCTTACAAAGTGTCCTTCTGTGAATCTGCATTATTGATGCTTATGATAGTACATGTTTTAAAGCTTAGGGCCTTCTCTTTGGGCTTCAACTTCAAAAATCACCATCCAATCCAAACTAGACTTTGAAAATAAACTATGTACAAATGAGAAATGGAAATTAGTAACTTGGTTCAAAGTAATGTTTTATCATTCGACCATTCACTAGCCCACCTTCTGCATCTGTACCATTAATTTCTCTTAAGAAGAAGGCATTATTTCCTCTGTAAGCATAAATGACATAGGGACCTCTCCATAGGAAATCAAATTTCCCATGTTTGCCTTTGTCTTACCTCCTTGAATCCCACTTGTGAGCTTTGTCACCAATGTAAAAATATTCAGCCTTGGTTCTCTTATCAAAAATCTTTTTAATCTTTTCCTGCAAAAATTGAGACCTGACATAGACCTCTTCTTTGGTTTGTTATAGATGAATAGCCTGGTTGATTTTTCTTTGGATTCTATTTGGTTCAACCTGTAATTCTTGAAGTATCTTCATTACTGGTATTCTCAAAAAGGATGGAAAGACATCTTCCATCCCATAAACTAGTTGATCGGGAGAAGTACCAATTGATTTCTTAGTAGTCAATTTGTTTTCCCATAAAGCATTGACTAGCTTTTTATTCCACGTTGTCTTATTGTCCTCTAGTAACTTCTTGATGATGTTTACTAGGCTTTTGTTTGAAGATTATGCCAGTCCATTACCTTGAGGGTAATAGGCTGTAGAATGGCCAAGGGTGATATGGTATTTGTTGCATAAATCTATCATTCTTTTGGATTTAAAGGTTGTTTCATTATCAGTAATGAGCTTAGTTGGACATCCAAATCTTGATAGAATATTGAGTTCAAGGAAAGTTATGATAATAGAATCTGTGGCTTGCCTTGAAGGTATTGCCTCTGTCCATTTTGTGAAGTAATCTGTGGCTGTGAGGATGCATTTGTGCTGGGTAGAGGAGGGTAAGTGAATTTCACCAATGAAGTCTAAACTCCATTGTTGAAAAGGTATTTCTGTAGAAATTGGCTTGAGGGGTAAATGTAAGATCTTTTTCTTCCCCTCAAAAGTTTGACATTTGTAATAGGAGGTCACATAGTTTTTGACATCAACAAAAAAGGTAGGCCAGTAGAAACCAACTCTAAGGATTTTATCTACAGTGGTCTTCCAGTAAAGGTGTCCTCCACAGTCACCTGCATGAAACTCTTGCAAAACCTTGTTAGATTCTTCTTTTAATAAGAAATTAAGAAGAATACCTTCATGATCTCTCCAAAATAGAGCATTGTCTAATATACAAAATTTCAATGATTTCATCTTCAAAAACCTGCTTTTAGTCCTAGATAAGTCTAGAGAAGCTTGTAAATTTAGTAAAACATAAATAATATCAACATACCAAAGTGATTCAATAAAGGCCTGGATGATTAGTGTAGTCTCCATATCCTCTTCATTATCTATTGCTGCAATAGAGTTTATATCCAAGGCTTGATAGTTTGATTCAACCATGAGTTTGGCTAATCCTTGGCCCTTGATTAACTTAGTAGCTTTGATTTCTATATCATACTCTAAA
Organism: Pinus taeda; assembly: GCA_000404065.3. Classification (NCBI taxonomy): domain Eukaryota; kingdom Viridiplantae; phylum Streptophyta; class Pinopsida; order Pinales; family Pinaceae; genus Pinus; species Pinus taeda. The sequence goes on from APFE031224521.1 coordinate 101,183, forward strand.
TTAGTAGCAATCCACTTTCCACTAGTTCCATCAGGACCATCCTGAGTTAGGATGTCTTTAACTATTGAATTACGAACGTAGGCTACTATATGAGAATATAAGATGTATACCCTAAAGTCCTTAGTGGCTTTGACTAAAGCCAAGGCTTGTTTTTCCATTATATTATATTTCAAGGGGGCATCTCTCAGGGCTTTGTTGAAGAAAGAAATGGGTTGTTCATAGCCCTGGTCATTTTTTTGATATAGAAATGCAGCAATTGTGTGCTCAGAGGCAAAGGAAAACAAGATGAAATCTCTGTCAAATTTAGGACTGATTAACACAGGTGTTTTAGTCAAGGCTAGTTTGATGTCTTCAAAGGATTTTTTAACCTCAACAGTCTATTTTATGGTGGATTCCTTTTTCAACATGTGGTTTAGTGATCTAATTAACTTTTCCATATTAGATATAAATCTTCTAAGAAAATTGATTTTTCATAAGAAAGCTTGTAACTCTTTAATGTTCATAGGGTGTTTTATTTGTAGGATGGCTTCTATTCTAATAGGGTCTATTCTTATACCATCTTTTGAAATTATGTGACATAGAAACTTTCCTTCTTCTAACCCAAACAAGAACTTTTTGGGGTTTAAGGAGATTCCAAACTTCCTGCATTTAATAAAAACTTGCCTCAAATGATCCAAATGTTGATTGTTAGATTTTGAAAATACAATAATATCATCTAAATATTTCACAAGGAAATCATGAATTTCTTTTGCAAAGGCTATACCCATAGAACTCTGGAATGTGGCTCCTGCATTCATTAGCCCAAAATGCATTTTCACATACATAAATGTGCCCGAATGAGTAGTAAAGGCATTTTTGGGTTGGTCATTTGGATGAACCAAGATTTGATTGTAACCAGAAAACCCATCCAACAATGAGATTTTGGTTGATCCAAATACTCTCTGTAAAACGTGGTGCATTTTGGGGAGAGGGTAATTGTCTTTTAGTGACACTTTATTGAGGTTTCTGAGACCCACAAAAAGTCTGATTTCACCAGTTTTATTTCTAGTTGGCACCAAGTTTGAGACCCAATCAGAAAATCTAATTGGTGCAATTATTTTGGCATCATACATCCTCTGAATTTCTTTTTCAATTGCAGGTAATAAGACAGGATTAATCCTTCGAAGTTTTTGCTTTAAAGGCTTTTGATTTTCTTTAATAGGAGTTGTGTTATGGATGATGTTGGTGTCATAGGATTTGAGTTCGTCATAACTCCAAGCAAAGAAATCTTGAAATTCTTTCAATAACTCAAAATATTTCACTTTTTCAGTTGGGGGTAATGATTTTGAAAGTTTGATCAGTTTAGGATTTTCATCGGTGCCTATATTACATTCCTCTATATCAAACCTTGAAGGTTCCATTTTGGGTTTCCTAGGAACATCATTTGAATCAAATAAATATTCCAAGGGGGTTAATCCCTTTCGTAAGAAATTATCCTTGAGATTAATTACTGTGGTTTCTTCATTGATTATTTCATCAATCTCAATTTGCTCTAAATTATCTACATCTAATTTGGTAAATTTAGTTGGGTTGAGTCTATCTATTTCATCACCTTCTATCTCACTTATTTCCATCTCATCCTTAGTGTTAGGATCTATTGATTTATCAATATCTATATTGTTATTAGTAAACTCTTTTTCTGAAATTAAAAAGTTATTTATTTGTTTATAATCAGAAAATATTTGCCAATTATTCAAATTATCTGGAATTGCGGGTCTATGCCTAACTTTAGCAGTGTACTGATGGTTGTGCTAGAAGGGTAATTTGTAGGTGCTCGCAAACATTGCTAAAATATGGGCTTGCATGTTATGTTTTCTAGGAATTACTGCAAGCTTTGTTCCTAGGAAAGTGTTAAGTATTTCTACGATAGTTCCCCTATAGCAACTTAATCTAGGGTCTTTTGTCATATATACACCATCAATATTTTTTACAATTAGTTCAGAGTCTCCCATGACAGAAACTCTTTTAGCTCCTAGATTCCTAACTAACCTAAGACCTAAAATTAAGCTTCATAATCGGCCATATTATTGGTACATTTAGAATTCAATCTATACGCATGGCCTTCTGAGTAATTATTTTCCAAATTATATATCCGCACTCCTACTCCTGCTCCTAACCTATTGACTGATCCATCAAATTAAAAATGCCATAATATCTCATGATCTATATTTACACTATCTAGTGAAACAAACATTTCATCATTTATAGCAATTTGACCATCTTGTTCATTGAATAGTTTTGTAGTCTGGTTAGTTTCATTTTTTGTAGAAACTGCAATTTCTTTCGGTTTTGTATTAGTACTGTCTAATTTGGTCTTGTGTTTGATCAACATTATAAAGGATAAAAGAATCGATATCTGAGTGTATGGAGTAGATGGGAAAGTTTTGGGGCTGATCTTGGCTACTTACCATATATTTTATTAAAGTTTCTCAGTATAGTTTCTTAGGTTGTCCAAAAACATAGATTGTTGCACATGACATATCTAGTTGTAAGGTTGCCTGAAGTTTGGCTCCCCATGATCTGGATAACAGCATACCATACTTTGGTGGGATGTCAGCAACTACAATATCCATAAGGATGCTTTTGGCAGGATACTAGACTAAAGTGACACACAAGTCTTTAATCAATCCTAGACGCTTTACCTGACTGGAGTCAAATAAGAATAAGTCTTTATAAGGCCTTGTAATGTCTAGGTTTATTTTCTCCATCACTGATTTGGGCATTAAGTTGTGAGAGGCCCCAGAATCCAACATTGCATTGTGTAGAATTTTGTCATGGATACTAAGGATAATGTAAAAAGGTGGAACTCCTCCTTCTAATGGTTTTCCATTAACATCTGGACCAAATATGAGTTCTGGGTTGGTCATAAAAAAGGTTGACTAAATCCTCATTTTTAGCAATGTTTAAGGTCTGAGTTATTTGTGATTTATAATTTTCATTCTTGATTAGTTATGTTAAAGGAACTGAAACCTTAAGCTTTTCTATCTATATTCCCAAATTGAATGGCAACGAGACCTTTTCTATTTGAAATATTTGAATTTTTATAGCAGGGATTTGTGTAGGCTTGTCTTCTTTTCATTTATTTGGGACCTCCTTATGCGGAGTTTCAAATATGATGTTTTGAGCTTTGTCCACTGGTTCCTTAGATGGAATTGAAGCATATGGTTGACGAGCAGAAGGTTGATCAGAGGTTATGTCTACAATTGCGGGACTAGAAGGTTTTGGGTTTTCCCTAGGGAGAATTTGAAGGATTTTTGAAATAGGGGCTTATTTTATTTTCTTGGGTTGATTTTGCACTGTTTTCTTGGTTTGGTCAGGGACATCAACATTCTTTTTGTTTCTTAGATTAAATTGTTTATGAACTTCAAATATGACAGAATCATATCCTTGTTTATAATCAAATGATTCCCCAGACTATATTTGTAATTGCTGCAGCATATACAGTTCCTGTTCATCTTGGGTTAGAAAAATAGTGTCCTCATCATTTATTCCCATTAGGTTAATTTGTGTATCTTGATATGGATCTTCCAGATCGGATGTCTCTACATCAACAACTATGAGGGTTCGACTACCGCACAAAATAAATCTTCATTTAACAGCAAAGTAGATCTCCTAGACCAAACTTCTTCTTCAACTATCTTCAAAAGGATGAACACAATAGGTCGCAAAGCTAAGACACCAATGTACCAAGAATTAGAAGAGATAAAGGAGATGTAAGATAAATAAAGTTGGAACACTGTAGAGAAAAAAAAATAAAGCTACAACACCAATATCACCAAGAAAGACGAGGAGCCAAACAATTAGAAAATAAGAAAGAAAATTATAGGTCCGATAGACCAATTTGGTCTCAGTTGACGTTAACCATCATCATCGTCATCGTCATCAATTTTATTAAAAAGGAGGCCTAATGTTTTGATCTGGTCCATTTTTCCCAATGTTTTGGTTTTTTTCTAAAATTTGGGTTTGTAACTGGAGGTGCTTGTTGGTTATCCCATTGGGGTTTCCTTTCCATTTTCTTTATTCTATCCATTAGTCTTTCCATACTTTTGGTTAAAATTTCTATTTTTATGTTAGATGGTGTGGCTTCATCCTTTTCAGTTCCTCTCCTTCCATTTCTAACCCTAGCCCTTTTAGCTAACAAATTAGCTTCTACACTAACATCTACACTTTGCATTTCTTCTTATGTTGGGGGGTTTATTTCCCTAAGTTGGTATGTCATATCTGTGTCAAAACCATCAAGGAACTTTACTAATGCTAAGTCAGGTGGGGGTCTAAGGTTAACTGGGATTGCGTTATATATATTATTGAATCTAGTGCAGTAATGTTGAACAATTTTATTAGGTCCTCTTCTAATATTCTCATATTCTGAAAGGATTTATAAGGGATTCTTTTTCTTTTCCCACCTATCAATAAACAACCTTTGAAAATTTTCTAGGTCTGCAATGTGGTTGGAAGGAAAGGCTTTAAACGACTTCTTGAGATCACTAATCAAAGTTTGGGAAAAGAGTCTCATCTCGACGTCTGCTTCATCTATTTCATGTAGTTCAAAAAAATCAGACATCTTGTTCACATGTTGCTGGGAAGTGTAATGACCAGTAGCATCAAACAGGAAAATCTTACTCTAATAATCTGCAGGCATAGCATGAAGTTGGGCAAGTAAAATAAGAGGAACATATATGTTTGCCATTGTTGTAATTTGGGAGGGGATGAGATGTGGGGTTGAAGTACTTGGAGATGATGCAGGAGTCGATGAAGAATTGAGGCTAGTAGATGATGAATGAGTAATGATAGGTTGGTGAGGGAGTGTAGGTATAAATGGTGGTGAAGAATAGACTTAAGAAGGTATTATTGTTGAAGTTGAAGGGAACAATGGTGAACTCAAAGTAGTGGACAATTGTTCAAAAATCTCAGGGGTAGTGGTAGTATTAATGGATGATTGTGGAGATTTCAGAATGTATTCATCAATTGATTTGTGGGCCTATTGAATTTCAAGGTCTGCAATAAAATTAGGATCTAGAACTATTTCATCGATTTCATTTTCAGATTTTGTTCTAAATAATGAAAGATCCAATGGCACATGAAAGGGACGTTCTTCTAAAAATAACCACTCATCAGGACATGAATTAGCTTTACCTAATGGTATTTGGCTAGCCGGACTTTCTTTCTTTTTATATTTTCTTGAAATTAGGTTGGGATTATCAACTACTGGGGCAGGGTTTGGATCTAGATTAGCCCTAGTAAAATGAGACATCCTAGAAGCCAGAATTTCAATTTTTTTAATTATTTTTGTGATATTTGTTCAAAATAACTTCTAACAAATGACTTTAAGAGGCTCAAAATGTAGATTTACGATTTTCTTAAAGCTTTATTAGGACTAAGGATTCGTTGGTCCCCAGTATGGTCGCCACTATGTTATCACTTAGAAATTTATCTAGAAGTTATTAGAAGAAAGAAAATGACTGAGCTAACCACAAACCAACTTTGGAGAATAGGCTCTAGCCAACCTAGGCTCAGAGAGGGCTCTCTCTATATGATTTAGCTTTGTTTGCTGGGATTTCAGGCTAGTTATGAATGTTCAAGGGGATTTTGATTTGTATTCAAGATTGGATGGTGGGATCATTGAAACAGATGAATAGAATGATGACTTTGGACCATGGGCTATGGAGTCAATAGAAAGGCAGCAGAACTAGACCAAATCACTAAAGGGAATGTTCAAAGGGTAAGCTAGCAGAGTAAAGTGCAGGTCTTTGGGACAATGGGGTGGACTAGTTTTAATCAAAGTGAGAAAGAAATTAAGGGTTCTCAAACCGGGATATAAACGAGGAATAGAGGGTAATTGAAAGCAAAGGGAAATTAAGAATCCTTTGCCTTGGATTAGCAAGAAACAATCTAAACGAAGGAGTAATTAAGAATTCCTTAACTTAGATATCAGTAGAAAACATTTATATGCATAACTGTTAAAATGGAGTGTAATTAAACAAATTCTGAGATATTGTTCTAGTTATAGCATTCAGATTCAGAAATACATTAAATATTGTAGAAAAACTTTAAGAAATATAATGTAACATAAGAAAATACTTGCCTACACTCTGCTCAACACATGAATCCTGTGAAATATCTTGTCTTTATTCATCAATCCAGCTTGTTGACTCGGTCAGTGATACAATAGATTTACAGTCTTTTCATCAAGAATTCTATAGAAATGGCTAAGAATCCACCCTACATACTTCGAATTGTGATGTATTTATACAAAACTTATTACAAAATATCTCAAACTAACTTGAGATTTAATCTAGGAAATAAAATATCTTCTTGCAAGAAGATAGAGACAGTTATTGAACTACTTTCATGTTGTCCCATTTATTTTGGTAGTACAGGCCTTTATGGTTTGGTTTTAGCCCTTTATGCTCTTTGTTGTTTGAAATTTCATGCTAGAGGCTTTAGTCGCTTTAGGCTTTCATCTGATACACTTTGACACTGATACTCTTTGACCCTGCTGACTTTTCTTCATCTTTTTACCTGGCTCTTTTACTTTTACCCTTTTACTGCATTTTTCTTACAGTAAATCAATCAATTTTTCCCACATTTTAGTATCGAGTAATTGGATCTTCAGCATCCTTCTGTATATCTCATTTGCCTTAGCGTACTTGGAAAAAGTAGGCTTATTGATGAACAAGTGGTTTACTTGATGCTAGAGGTTAAATAAGTTTTCAAACGTCTGGTATAATACTTTGCCTATTGGAAAGGCTTTCATTTAGGATGTACTAGCCTGTTCTTTTGCTAGCTCTCTGAGTTTGTTGTTGTAATCTTGTTGTTTCATGAGCTTGTCATTTATGACTAAGGTAGTGGTAACCCTTTTTCTCTCAAAATCTAAAACTTAGCCATAAATCTATTCAATGGATACCTGCATATTTTGGCACTTGTCCTCCAAGTTTAACATCAAGTTTCTCTTGGAAAGGACCTTCCTTACCTCCAAAATTGTTTATTTTCTATCCTCTATATCCAATTCATGAAGCTCATATCTATTTTTACTATTAAGGAATTGGATGATTCTAGTGGCATCTTGAGGCATCTCTCCCAATTCCTCTTTTGCCTTTTGGATGGCTTCTATAGCCATCTTTATTAGATCTATCTTCTCAAAAATTACCTGAATAGATGGCCAAATATCATTGACAGAGTCAATGATATTGGCCCATAATAGTTCCTTTGAGTGTTAGGTCCTTTTCCATGGCTTTTATTCTCTCATTCATTCTGGCATCTTTCTGCACTTGTTCCTTGTGAATAATTTTGGCAAGCTTGTAATAAGTTTCCAAGCTTGGCACCTTTTCTTTTAGCTTATCCATTGATGTAGCTTGTATGGACATTTCCTTCATAGCTCTAACCAATTTTGCTGCTTCATCTTATGTAACTACTGTTGATGAGGACTATGTTGAAACCTATTCTGTTGTGGCCATAGGAGTTGGAGCCAATGAGGCTTCCAATGTAGAAGGAACAATTGTTGAGACTATTGGGATGGCACTCACTAAGGTATTGGTAATATTAGTCTGCTTCAATTGGATTAAAGTGTCCAATTTCTTCTCTATTTCCCTTAATTGGTCATTGAGTTAATGGACTAAGTCCATAAATTCTTCATGTCTAGTCTGCCTCTCCAAGACTTCCAATGTCTGGGGATGTTGCAGCTGAGGTATCTTCAATTGTTTTTTAAGTGCTACAATGTCATCATTCGTCTTCTTAATTAGTTTCTCAGTGGATTTAATGTCTTTGGGATCATGTCCCAATTCAAACACTAAGTCTTCCAAAGACTTAATTCTAGTATCCTTGGCCTATTAGGAGGCCTCCTCCAACTAATACTGAGATAAGATATTGGTCAATGAATTTTGCAATTGATGGGTGGCTATGAATTTTCCAGTCAGGGAGGAGTAAATCATTTCTCTAGCCTATTTATGAAATTCAATTTGGCTAATGGGATGAATATCCCTTGCCAACACCTCAAAATCAATCTTTTTATAATCTTGGTGGTTGCAAAGATGGACTTATGAAAGACATTTTCATATTTCCCTCCTTGATATCAAAAGCTAACATCAACCTAGTTTGATTGGTAGGTGTAATGTTTAAATACTGTGCATAAGATTGGGCCTTTATTTTTTCATTTCATCTTGATTTATTTGAACCTGTCCTTTATGTCCTTATCTTTGTTGGCAAGCCTACTAAAGGATGAAACTTCTACACTGAGTTGTCTTTCCAACATCTAAGTATGAGATGTGGATGGCTACTGTGTTTCCTCAGATGGAGTTTTGCCTTTACTTTTATCTATCTCAGTATCAATTACTTATGCTGAGTCCTCTATGTCTTTTTATTCTGAAATAGGATTGAGCTTTGGTCTCCTGCTCTGACTGGCTTCATACTGTACATTTGAAGTGTCCATATGTGAACTAGAGGCTTCCTCTCTGCTCCTTTTAGGATTATCTTCCTCATTTTGAGGATTTTATATGATAGGAGGGGTGCTCATGGTTATTTCTTGTTGTTCAGGTACCTGTAGAAATGAGCTTTCATCAAGCTATCTTTGTAGATCAATCAAGGCATTCTCAACATCTACCTTTGTGCTATCCTTATCCACAAGAGTGTTCTCCAACCACTTAGATTGATTTGCGTATCTTCCAATCTCTGGTATGGGATGATGAATGTAAGGCCCTCATTTGACCTTTTTTCTAACTCTGGTCATAAACCATTGAGGGTCATATCTCCACATGAAACTGTTTGGAAATTTAATTTGTTGCAGAGTTAGAACTACCTCCTGCCCTGCTTCTCTAGAGTTGCAAATGAAGGGGCCTAACTGGTTTTTGACTTTGAATTGAGATATTTTTTTGGCTGAGACAAAATTGATCTCATCAGAGTTCATTATCTGTCTATAGTATTCTAGAGCAAATAACCTCATAGGGAGGTATTTGGGGAGCTTGTATGGGGCAAGTTGGCACCCATAGATTCTTATTTCTATGTGGTTTTGGTAAAGGTACCAATCTCCCTCCTTACTTTTCTTAGACAATTGAAGGATCCTTTTGATATCTTGGCTTATTCTGGGTGGAGGGCTTCCTACCAGCATGGTCGTGACTGGATGGACAAAAGATTCAATGAAATTTGTATTAGTATATGGTGAGAAATACTTGTGGAAAAGTGGTGTCCAAAATATGATAGACCTGGGCTAGCCTCTGGTATCAAGATTTTGGAGGGTGAAAGGGAACCTATCTGACTGATAATATAGAAACATATGGTAAAGTACATATGAGTACTTGAACACTCTCTCGTTATGCATTCTAGTAAATTGTTCATGCATCCTCTCAGCTATGAACTGGGCGTAATTGTATATAGTATCAGGAGGCTTTCCTAAGGTAAAAATGGACATGAAGGCCACAATAATTTCATCGAAAAATTCATCAGTGGTGTAGCCCAAAATACATGATATCATAGTCACAATTTTCTTTTCCCTTTCAGAGAAAATGGCAAAAACATATGGAGGGGCATCATTGGGAATGTGTTTGTCTTCAACAATGAAAGTTTGAAACAAGTGGGCCAGTTTTGATGGACTCACCTTGGTATACTGGTCTAGAAAATCTCCAATTGAGAATGGGGTTAGGTTTGGACCTGGTTGGAGCTGTAACATCTCATTGGTTAATTCAGTTGTGATGGTAAATAGGATTTTTTGGTGAGGGGACATTATTGCTCTCTGGCTGGGAATGTAACAAGCATGGAGCGGACATTATTGAGTAGGACCTCATATGCACTGGTATCTTTGATTTGGAAATCCCTGTCCGCCAGGGGAAGGTGGTCTACGTCGAAATGGGGGGTTGTGATAGGTCGGACATCCATGGCAACAAGGGTAGCCATAATTCAGTTCTTTTGGATTTGAATTTAACATTGTAGGGTTGTATTAGAGGTTTTGACAGAAACTGGCAGTTTTGAGAAGGGTTTGGGCATCAAACTTTCAAATTTGAAGAAATTTTAATTAATTTTACTTAATTAAAACACTTTACAGGCTGAACGTTTCCAATTTGAAAGGGTGAGTGGTAATTTGTTGTAAAATACCTGGAAATGCATGAATTATCTTCAAATTTGGAGTTCACGATAGCTGCGGAAGTTCAAATGGCTCTGGTACAGACTAAGAGTTTGATTGGGGTCTCTATAGCTTCTTCAGGAGTGAATTCGGAGTTCAATTGGTGAGTTCAGCATTTGCAGGTGTCGCACTGGTTTGCAGAGGATCGCAGAGAAAATGAGCAAAAAAGGCGAAAAAGGGCTTCTCGGTCTTTTTATGGAGAAACAATCATTTTTTGGCAGGTAATTTTTGAATGAACAGTGGCCAGTTTATCGAGTTGAGCGGGGAGGCAGTTTCCCAGGCCATTGCACTGCTTATGGGGATCGGGTAGTATTTTGGAGGGGTCACACGATCTACCTCTGTGCTTGACACATAGTATTTGGGGGGCTAGGGAAAACCGCTTTATCGGGTGGGTAAAGGTCGGCCGTCGGGTGCAGCCGATATGGCTGTGGCCTGTCGGATGAGGGGGATGTTGATCAGATGGCAGTCGGGTGAGGGAAGTGCGTGGGTGATCAGAGCATGGTATCGGGGGGGATAGTGCTTTAAACTTCGACGTTTTCAGGTTAATAATAGGTTAATGATGAGTTAAAACAATCAGGTGGGGATTAATGATGGGATTAATTGGTTTTGTCAGGATATGGAATAATTTATAGTTTATATTTAAAACTAAGGGTTGTGATATTTATTTAGGGGATTTAATTAATATACGAGAAAAGGTATATGGGGATTTATATAATAAAGTTAAAATTAATATGAAATGAGTGGAGTGAGCATACCCTTAACATAATGTAAAATTTGCGCATTTTATTCCCATACATTTCATACTTAGGATAAACCAATTTTGTGGGTTGTTTGAATGAAATTTAACATGGGAGTTGCTTTACTTTTCCTGGGAAAATGAAGTTTAACCTTAGGAAAAGGGGTTTTGTCAGGGTAATGAGGGGGAAATGAGTTTTATGAATGGAATTCTAACACTTGATGTACATAAGTCATTAATCCGAGGGTTCGGTCCCACCTAAAGTCAGAGAAATTCTTTGAGCCTCTTTGACTTGAAGGATTTAAAGTGCTAGAACGTACTTGTGAATAGGAAATTAGTAAGTAAGGGGAAAAATGATTGAGGGGGGAGTTAATCATATTAAATTGCAAACCTTTATTTTTGCTTCCATAATTTGATCATACATATAGAAATATGTGTCTAAGCATGATGCATGTGTTTTGATCCAATCACCTTTATACTTCAACAACCTTTCTTCTACTTACCCATCACTTACCCTACCATTTTTGCTTCATTTTATTTGGGTGCATTTAGACTAGAAAACCCTTATCGTTCATTTTTATTTTGAAAGCAATGTATCTAATTCTAAACTTATATCATCCAAGGGCTCAGATTAAACTGATGAACTCCTTTATTTTCTCGACATATCTAATGATTTGCCAAGATTAAACTATTTGGTCAGATTGTTTTCCCTAACTATATAGACACTTAAAATTCAAAGCATGAAATAACCAAGATTAAACAGTTTGATTACCATGGATTGTGGCATGAGTAACAAGTTGCACACAATCATTATTATGCATAAAAGTAAATAGTAGTGGCATTTAGACTTGCACACTTTCATGGTCTCTTATTTTTGGGGGGGTTCATATATTTTCATTTTTTGACCTTGTCTTATTCTTTTTGTCCTTTGATATTTCTTTTAGGACATGCCCTCTTTATATTTTTTTATTTTTTAATATGGAAAACATGTGCAGAAAGAAAAGGTATGTACAATATTACAAGGCTTAACCTTAGTCATTCAAAATTATGACTCGTATTGGTATAGGAACCTAACACTTGCAATCAAAGGAGATTGAGACCTTACAGATCCAACGTAAAGCTATGGAAGTCCAGAAGGCCAAAGATGAAGCTACTCGGGCTTCTGAACTAGACAAAAAGCAGACACTTCTGGAAAATTTGCACCAGGTAGAGAGAGACACTTCTATTGGCCAGACCTTAGCCCAAGCCAAGGAAACAATCTCAATGAACATAGATGACTCAATGAATGATATTTGGCCTTCTATTCAAATTATATTTGGACAGAAAGAGTTAATAGAGAAGGCCACTGAGACCATTGTACAAGGAAGGAAAAATTTGGGAGAAATGCCAACTGAAGTTGCAAATATTATCAAGTTATTAAATTCAAAGTCTAGATATGAGCTGGAGGAAGTAGGAGTCAGTGACAGAACTGCCACCATTCTAGAGGTCAAGAAGGTCTTAACTAAGAGAAATCTTATTGACCGATTAGAGGAAAGGTGTGAGACATTGGAGCTGCAAGTAAATAGATTCACAAATAGGATTGAGGCCTTAATGCAGAAGGGACTACCCAACATCTATGTCATCAATGATAAGTTGATCACCCATGAGGACTACATCCAGAAAATGAAAGAGGTAGCCAAAAGTCCTGATGATGGATCCCAGTTGGGATTTGAAACGTTGGCATAAAAATATGCATACTATGGGTTCTCCGGTTACTGATCCAAAAAGGTAGCCAAAAGCTGCATCATGTTTAGTGGAATCAAAGGGAGTATGGTAGAAAAAGATTTTATGGAGACCATGTCAAATGAATTCCATGTGTAGAATGAAGTAAAACACATTTTTACTCTGAAGCCACCTTTTGCTACGTATACAGAGGTATATGAAATCTACCGCAGGGTAACAAAGTTAACAGTGCCAGATGAAAAGAAATGGGAAGAGTTACTTGGTTTACTGGACTAAGTAGTAAATTAGGAGTATCAAAAGTTTTCACCAGTGCAGTAGCCATCATAATTTTTAGTTCAACATGGCATTCTATTTTGAATGACTCAGCAACAGAAACCACCGAAACAGGGCCACCAGTTTCCTCAACAACCTACATGGCCTATTATTTTGCCAAGATTAGATGATATTAGTTTGTAATTAGGCTAATAATACACTGTCTATTTGAAAATTATTTGTGTAAAGCATTATTGTAATTTTTATTATAAATACTTCATCGTTTAAAGTATTAGTGTTGATTTCCAAATGTAATTTCTGCTGCTTATTGTAATCTTGAAGTACTAAAGCATCAATAATATAGGGAATTTTTACACGATTCATTTGATGTCCTAAATTGTGATGTGTTTCTTGTCTTTATCTGTTTAAACGCTATTATCTCTTTCCTCTGTTTTTCTAAATCTGAATTAATCAACAGAAATTGTGATAAATAGGATTCGTTTTCAAGAGCGCCCTATTTTGGTTGTTGTTAATTTTAATGTTTTCTACTGAAGTCAGGATGAATAATTCTTAATTTCTATTTGTTCTCTATTGAATCTTACATTTCTACTTTTCCACCACCCATTTAAACTATGAAAAGATCCATTTACTGAAACCTAGCTTTCCCTATGAGAAATCCTTTAAAAAATGATGAACAAACTCTAGTTTTAGTTTATAGACTCCATAGCCCAATGGAACTATAACACTCAAATCAGCCAAACCAATCAATCAAAACAACAAGAACAACCATAGCTAGCCTAAAATTTGAATTAAAAACAAAGCTAAATTTTATAGAGAGATCCCTCTCAGAAGCTAGCAAAGCTGGATCCTAGCTTCCAAAGTGGTTTTGATGTTGTCCTATGTGTTTACTTCATCAACCTCAAAAATATAGAACAACAACATAGTGGTGACCATACTAGTGATGAATACATTTTAATCCAAAACATTACTGTTCCATGGTTTTAAATCAGTATTTCAATAAATAATGTTGTATCATTATGAAATACATGATTTGGGGTTGTTATTTTGTGTATATTTACTGTATCATTGATTCTGATTTTAATTTTAATTTTTGTGTGATGATTTTTCATAGCCCTTATTCAATAGTCTGTTGAATTTTCTGCTCTAAAAGTTGCAACGGCCTCTTTATCTAGTCAATCCTCCTAGTTAGTTCATCTACAACCTCCCAGCCCAACTCACTCCATAATATCAACCTCTTCACCTTTGGTTTCCAAAACTGTTGTGCCTACCATCCCTATAGTTATCAAAGCTACACTTGCATTAGATCCATCTACAAGTCCATCTTCCATAACAATTATGGCAAGAAGGTATGCACCTTTGGTGTTGCCAATCCAACTGAATTCTAAGCCTAGAGATTATTAATAAAATATTGTGACCTTTGATAACACTGGTGCTTATACTGCTCAGCAACATGTAGATGGGATGAATGGTGTGTTTGACCTCCAAGAAGTAGATGAAGATGATGTTAAAATGAGATTGTTTTCCAAAGTTTAGAAGGTCGTGTTAAGAAATGGTTTAGGGGTTTACCTGCAAGAAGTATAGACAACCTTGATTCTCTCCATAAAACTTTCTTAGCTAGATGGGAGATCAAGAAGAATCCACTTCAAATCCTAAATGAATATAAAAGATTGAAAAGAAAACCAAATGAAAGTGTGGAAGAATATTGTGAATGGTTTAATATTGTTTACAATGCCATTACTCAAGACATCAAGCCCTCCCTTGGTACAACTTTGATTGAGAGACCTGAAAACTTTGGAACAAATGCAAACAAATGCAATTAAAGTTGAAGTTAACGTCTTGGCCAAAAATGCCAAACTGAAGTCTGAACATAGAGTTACCATAAAAGAAGAACCTTCTACTTTTGTTGATCATAAGATTGATAACTTAGTCAGAGTAGTGAATCAAGTGATGCAAAGAGTGAACATTAATGACCAAACCCAAAAAAGAGAAAGCAAAAACGTCCCTAAAACTAGAAACCAAAACTTTAGAAGGAATGTTCCCCAAATTAAACAAAGAGAACAAAAAGGTTCAGATCAGGAGGTTCAGCCTCCTTTTCAGGAAAATTACACAGATGATGATGGGAATATTGTGGAAGATATGGATGATAATGAAATAAATTTGTTGGGGATAAATGATGATGAAACAATTTTCCTCCCTCAAGAGGAGCAGGAACTTTTTCTCATAGCCCAGACTGAATTGGATTCTGAAGAGTAAGATGAATAAAAACAAGGGTTTGAAAATGCCATAATGGAAATCCATAGGCAATACAACCTTAGAAGAAAAAAGAATACAGACACTCTCAATGTCAAAATATCAGAACAACTTGCTAAGAAGTCATCTGAAAATGAACCTAGGAAAACCACAGATAGTCTTCCTAAGAAAACTGTGGACCATTCTGGTAAGAAAAGGTATAAATCTCTATTAAAAATATTACTAACAGCGTTTCTAAAATTACTCAAACAGATGCCCCAACCACCAGCCAAAAAAAAGTGCCTATCACAAAACAAAGTACAGAGCAAGTTGAACTCCCTAACTTATGTAAGAATCAAACATCTTTCAATATTAAGAATGAATTGGAAAAATTGAAAATCCCTATTCCTCTCACAGAGTTAATGAAGAAAGACATGTACATGTCCCAAGTGATGAAAGCCTTAAATAGTGGGGAAAACACCGACTCTATAAATTTGAATGATGATTAGCCTAAACTCTTATTTGGGCTAGAAGTTAAACGAAAACCAAAATAAGGAGGAGTCTCTCCATTCTATGTCAATTTGAATATTCATGATAAAATTCTCCATAATTCTATGCTAGATTCAAGTGCATCCCATAATTTAATGCCTAAGGCTTTGATGGAGAAACTAGCACTTTACATTACTAGACCCTACAAAGACTTGTACTCCTTTGATTCTAGCAAAGTTAGATGCCTAGGTATTATCAAATACCTATGTGTTACTTTAGCTCAAATCCCTACTAAAAGTCTAGTGATGGATGTAGTGGTTGTAGAAATTCCCCCTAAGTATGGCATGTTGTTGTCACGCTCATGGGGAGAAAAATTATAAGGAACCCTACAAATGGACATGAACTTTTCCACCATCCCATTTGTAGAGCATTGGAAAGGTATGTTTTAACGCATAACTTAGTAGTGTTTCAAGCAATAGTTGTAGCCTTTTCTTTATTATACAATAGGGAGAATGCAATGGGAATTAATATGAATGATCCAATTACTGAAAGTGTCTTCTTTCATGCAGGTAAGGACAAAAGTAAGAAGGCGCAGTGCTAAACAAGAGTCCCATGAGCAGATAATGGCTGTCCCCCTAATTCCGAATAAAGTCCAGACCAGGACGAGTGAATTGAGGCAGATCATTCCAGGATGAGATCAAGGACTGCCAGTTCGGAAGACGAGGAAGAAAAAAGAACGGAGTTAGCTGTTTAACAGATCCCTCAGGATCTTTGATCCTGAGGGATCGTTACGTTCAATTATTTTGTTGTTTAGTTAACTCCGCCATTACTTGTATAAGATGGGGCGGCATCAAAGACTTAAAAAACGTGGGGACTATTGTGTATGTTTTACTTTCTGTTTCATAAACCGCACTATTGGTTATACTCAGACTATCGAGTCTCTTTGAGATTCAGTTTTGCTGTATCACTGATGCTTTAATATAATACATTTGGCATTAAGTTCTTCCTGCATCTGAAGTAAGTTACGGCGGTGCCATTGAGAGCTAAGGGCCCAGCTCCAACGGACACTGGCTGATTGTATCATTATAGTTTGGTTTTGTATGGTTTGTTTACTGTTCTCTATAATTTGTTATACGTATATGCTGTTTCATACTTGGTTATCAGTAGTTTTCCTTTTGTAAATCTTTGTAACGAGTTTGCAGCATATTTCCAGGATTGATCACATAACAAGTTGTTCACTTTCGTTACAGATTTCATAGGTGGAATGTTTCAGCTGCATATGGTCGATGTAATGAACTATTGGTAATCATTTCAGATTATGTTTATATATGATTGACGTTTCCTGTTTATGGTGATTTGTTGTTTCATTTGGTTAATTGTCTACTTGTACAAAAGATTGCCTTTATTTGTATGAGAGTTGGTGCCAAGAATTAAGAGGGTTGAACTCACGAGATTTAGTTTCTTTACTGCTGTTCCTTTTATTGCTGTTCCATTTAAGAGTTGTCGTTTCATTTCTGAATTGCTGTTCCATTCTGCTTTCTTGCTGTTCCTTTTTACTTGCATTCCTTGATATTGTGTGGGAGGAGGATCAAGGCTGTTGTGAGACACAGCAGACGCTATTATGCTCCCAGATCCATGATCCATACTCTAGTTTCTTTTCTTTTATCAGTTTCTAAAGGGATGGGTTACTGCTTCCGTACCCTTGACTGACAAAGTTGCCAGGTGTGAATTCTTTATGCCAAAGTAATTTAGCATAGCTTAGCATCCATTTACTCTTGTATTTCTTAGATCTATACTACGAAGCATTACTCTAACAAATCGCCTCAAATTGAGATACCCTTCGCAATAGAAAAAACGTTCCCGGATTGACTTGTAATGTGAGATAACTAGAGGTGAAAAAGTCCCTTGTTACAACTCTACATTTTGGCGTCTTTGCCGGGGAAGGGTATAGCCATTTGTTTTAAAAACAGGGTAGTGTGCAAATCTGCCAGGGGGGAATTGGATTTTAAAAACGGAAGGTAAGAACCTACGTACGGAGCATGTAAAAGCCCTGCTCCACTGTCCGCCTTCCTAGCAGAAATTGATTGGATTTAGCAGTTTAATTGGAGTGCATGACTAAGCAGAAAAAGCCTGAGAAAAATCAAAAGCCTCCATCTAAAGCCGAAAAAGCCAAGGGGCCGGTGACCCTTGGGTGAACGACCTTCATAGACGAAATCTATAAGAAAGACGAATCTCAGCCATTAGTAGGTTATAGGAAAACCAATTCTAAACAGCCTACTAGTTCCCTTCAGGCCTCAGAATCACCATCTGAAGCCTTTGCTGAGGTGCACAATCAAACAGAGGAACAGGACTTTCAAGAAATCGAAAATCTGACTCCTGGACTACTGCACGAAGGGAACCTTAGTAACCTTTGCGAAGGAGAAGGAGAGACAGGGGAAATCGGGGAGCCTAGATCTCCAATTAAGCCAAACCAGCCTTTAAGTAGCCCAGATCAAGGAAGCGCTGCAAGAATTCTTGTTGAAGGAATTCATTCACCTCAGATAGTGGGGACTATCATTATCCCTGATAAAGGGAGTGCTGTCAAAACAATTCCCGTTGAGACTACCCCCACTCAACCGAGGAACACTCTCTTAGAAATTCCTGAAGATTACTGGCATATATTCGATCCCATGGCGCAGAATCAGCCAAATACCCAGACCTCCACATTGCAATATCCTATAGTAGACTCTGTATCGAATGCACCCATGAAAGCCATCCCCCTCCAGCATATTCCCACATTCCATGGCCTTACATCGGAAGATCCGGATGCATTCTTGTTCGAATTTGATGTATTATGTAGAGGATACGATTACACCACCGATCCCCAGAAATTAAAATTATTCCCCTCCACATTAAAAGAGGCCACCTTGAGATGGTTTATGGGTTTAGGTGGTGGGGTTATTAACAATTGGGATCAAATGAAAGAAGCCTTTTTAAAGAAATATCAGGATTATTGTAGGTCAAGAGAGCTAAAAGATGAAATTTTTCAAATGTCAGCCAAACCAAATGAAACTCTAGAAGAATATGTAGAACGTTTCCAATATAACTTGCAAAGATCTCCATATGCATCATTTCCCCTGCCGGATAATGTATTGAAAACCGCATTAATTAGAGGTATGAAAGAGCAATGGATTGAAACGTTGAATATTATGGGGAAAGGAGACATTTATCAGGAAAATTTCGCTGACATCATTGATCTGTGTATCAGGTGCTCAAGAGGCAGCACAAGGATAAAACCAGCAGAATATGATCGCTTTACGAGAGATCACAGAACATCAACAGAGGGAGTAACACGGGTGGAACTTGGGAATTTGCTAGAAAATTTTAAAACTGATATCATGGGAACATTGACTACACAGCTTGATATTGTGCAGGCTAAGCAGAAGCAAGAAGAGGCGGAACAAAATCTAGCAATCTTCTGTCCTCGATGTAGGAAGAAACACAGCCACAAGGAATGCTTGCTCGATACAGTTCAAACATGTGCTATCTGTACCAAGGACCACCTGACTGAAAGCTGCCCCTCACTTCCTGGTTTAAAGGCAGTATACAAAGAAGCAGAAGAGGAGCCAGAATCAACATATTTTATTAACCAGCGTCGCCAGTGGCAACCAAGGAAATCTGGTATGTTTTCAGACCCCTCTTCTTCTTTTCAACCCCCACAGTTTAATGCTCAGCAACAGAATATGTGGCAAAACCAGTCTCAGCACCCATATTCGAATGGTCACCTTAAATGTTCCCTACTCTGAATCCTTGGATGAACCAATCTGGTTGGCCAAACTTCCCATATCCCCCACCATACTGGCAGAATAATGCATATCCTCCGCAATGGACCCCTCCTACCTCGCAAGGTTCACCCTGGCAGACAAACTCGCCAAGATCAACATATCAATCGCCAGGCTCAGTTCCGCTCCCTCAACCAACTCTGCCAGCCTTACAACAAAATCCCCAGCCTAACTTGAGACCGCAGCTCCCAGCCCAACCCAACCCTAATCCAAATAATAGACCAGTTCAATCTCTCCAAATTACAGAATCCCCAGAGATTGAACCGGATCTGCAGGAGTGCAATGATCTCCAGTTAAGATCTGGGCGAATAATAGAAACTGAGGGACATAGAACAACTCACATTGAAGATCAGTTGCCTATAACATAGTCGTTACAAGAGGAAGATGTCAGTAAATACCAAGCCCATCAGCAAATAATTACATCTCCTCCACCTTTCCTAGAACGATTGGCCATCCGCGCCCAACGCAATACTCGAATTTTGATATTCTGGGAGAACTTCAAAACTTGTATATAAGAATTCCTTTCCTTAAAGCTATACAGGATATCCCCATATATACAAAAACCATAAAATACCTGTGTAGTAGAAAAATAAAAAGAAATGTAACCCCTAACCCAAAAGTCCAGGTAGTCGGCACCTTATCTGACCTCCTATCAGGGAAAGAGACACCAGTCAAATACGAGGACCCTGGAAACCCAATTGTCACTGTTCAAATCTATGGGCAGACCTTGACCAACGTTCTAGTTGATCTAGGGGCTGCAATTAACATCCTGACAACATCAACGTGCCAGAAACTCGGAATTACATCGGTAGAACCTACTTCCACTTTGTTAGAACTAGCCGACCGATCAGTAATAAGACCAGAAGGCACCTTGTATGATATTATAGTTTCAGTGGACTCCTGGAAATACCCGATCGATTTCCTGATAATTAATCCAAAAACCCGACTAGATGGACATCCGCTAATTCTAGGTAGACCATGGCTCGCTACTGTTGACGCCTATATTGGTTGCTGACAGGGAAACATGACTATAACCAGAGGGCCGGATATTAAAAATCTAATCTTATACCCTCCAGCGCAGCCAAGCGTCACACCTCAAACATCACTAACCAATCTCCGCCCTGCCTCATATAGCACTGACAATATTAGACCCCCATTAACAGTCCAGGAAGCGCTAGATTTTAAATATCAAACCGAAGATGACGCCATCAATAAATTCATTAATCAAACTGAATCCACATCGTATGCACACTTTTGTATGATAAAAGCGGCATTTGACAATGAATTAGAGGAGGATTCCCTGAAAAATGGACACGACCAAATCATACCGGTGACTTCTGTCGCTAATAGAAAAGTAGTACAAATTGAACCAGGGAAAACTTTAAATATTAACGCTAATCTGACACCAGAGCAAGAGACAAAACTCATCCAACTGTTACGAAAGTATCAGGAGGCATTTGCATGGGACTATCCCGATATGAAAGGGATTGATCCCCAGCTATGCACACATCGTATTTACATCGAAAAAGATGCAAGGCCTGTTCATCAATCGCAAAGAAGACTCAACCCCCACTTAAAAGACATTGTAAAAGATGAGCTTCAGAAACTCCTAGACGTTAATTTTATTTATCCTATTTCTGACAGCAAATGGGTCTCCCCACTTGTGGTAGTACCTAAAAAGAACGAGAAATGGAGGATCTGTGTCGATTATAGAGAATTAAACAAAGCTACACAAAAATATCATTTCCCTCTCCCATTCATAGATCAGGTACTGGACACCTTAGCAGGCAAGAAATTCTTTTCTTTCTTGGAAGGCTTCAGTGGATACAATCAGATTCAGATTGCCCCTGAAGACCAGGATAAGACTACCTTTACTTGCCCCTGGGGAACGTTCGCTTATCGAGTCTTACCCTTTGGATTATGTAACGCTCCGGCCACATCCCAAAGGGCTGTTCTTAGCATCTTTGCAGATTTAATCAATGATGGATTGGAGGTCTACATGGACGATTTCACGCCATATGGAGATGACTTTGATCCAGCCCTGGATACTCTCGAAAAAGTCCTAGAATGCTGCATCGCCACCAGGCTTTGCTTGAGTCACTAAAAGTGTTACATGATGATGACTGAAGGGCTCATACTGGGACACTATATCTCAGCAGCTGGTATTCAGGTAGACCCGGCTAAAATTCAAATACTTTTGCTTATTCCAACCCCCACTAATCAAACAGAGGTACGCAGTTTCCTTGGTTTTTCTGGGTATTATAGACAATTCATACAACATTATTCACATATTGCTGCACCTTTACATGCATTAACTGGAAATGTTGACTTCTTATGGACAGAAAAATGTGATCGAGCCTTCAAAGAACTAAAGAAGTTGGTATCTACAACTCCAGTCCTCCGAGGACCTAATTGGAATTTACCATTCCAAATTTCAACTGACGCTTCAGACACAGCAATCGGTGCAGTTTTGGGCCAAGAAGAAGATAAAAGACCATACGCTATCTATTACATCAGCAAAAATTTGGCCCCGGCTGAATTAAATTATACGGTCACCGAAAAAGAGTT
The DNA here is from genome assembly GCA_000404065.3 of Pinus taeda. NCBI lineage: Eukaryota > Viridiplantae > Streptophyta > Pinopsida > Pinales > Pinaceae > Pinus > Pinus taeda. Next base: position 123,168 of record APFE031224521.1, read on the forward strand.
CTTAGCTGTGATACACGCTATTAATAAATTTAGACACTATATTATGGGCTATCCCGTTATTTTATATATAGACCATTCTGCTATCAAGTATTTAGCAAATAAACCTATTACAAATGGAAGAATAACCAGGTGGTTGATCCTATTGCAGGAGTTTGATATTACGATCAGAGATCGACCAGGGAAGGAGAACCCGGTAGCTGATTTTCTTTCAAGAATACCAAAATCAATTGAAACAGCAGCAGTCGAGGACCAATTTCCAGATGAACACCTATTTGCTGTTGCTATTCAAACTCCCTGGTACGCTGATGTTGCTAACTATCTTGCAGTTGGTAAACTTCCAAAACATTTAACTCCCAATGAACGGAAGCAGATTGTTCAGAAAAGCAACCGATTTTCCTGGGTTGGGGGCTATTTGTTTCACACAGGTGCAGATATGGAAATCAGAAGGTGTATTCGGGAGGACGAAATCTTTGATATCTTGAAAGCCTGCCACGATGGGCCATGTGGAGGACATTTCGCCGAACGAAGAACAACACACAAAGTATTACAAACGGGGTATTACTGGCCTACAATTTTCAAAGACGCGAAAAAATTTGTCCAGGCCTGTGATAGCTGTCAGCGTGCAGGACGACCTGTTCCGGCAGACGAAATGCCTTTGCGACCTCAACTAGTGATCGAACCTTTCGAATGCTGGGCTATGGAGTTCGTCAGACCCATCAACCCGCCATCAAACCAAAGAACCTATATTTTGGTGGCAACTGAATACGTTACCAAATGGGTTGAAGTGGAGGCATTGACTAGAGCTACAGAAGATTCGGTAATACAATTCTTGCTTCATTTGTTTGTACGTTATGGTCTCCCAAGGGAAGTGATTACAGACGGAGGACCACAATTTGTGGGACATAAATTAGCTGCAACGCTCAATAACTATCATGTTCAGCACAAGATTACTACCCCATACCATCCACAGGTAAACGGGCAAGTGGAGAGCAACAATAAGGTAATAGAGTTCATTTTGACAAAAACTGTTGCCTCACATCGCCGTGATTGGGCCGCCCGGTTACCCGAAGCACTGTGGGCTTATCGAACCACATGGAGGAGCACCACCGGCTACTCACCATACCACTTGATGTTCAGAAAGTAGCCCATTTTTCCTATAGAATTCGAGATCCAAACGCTGCGAACTGCCCAAGAAGTCGGATTGGATTTAAGTGAAGCACAGAAAAATCGATTACAGCAAATTAATGAGTTAGATGAAATAAGGCTCTCTCTGCATTACAAAATACAACACTTATTCAACAGCAGAGAGCCAAGTGGCACGATGCGCTCATCAAAGACATGATATTTCATGAAGGAGACTGGGCTCTGTTATATGATTCTAGATTTCAGGATTTCCCGGGGAAGCTTCAGACTCGTTGGTTGGGACCATACGAGATTCAAAAAGTCCATGACAATGGGACCCTTACTCTGATTACAATCGATGGGTCTAGATATACATTTAAGGTAAACGGCCACCGAGTTCGTCTGTACCACAAACCTCTCACTCGGGAGTCTTTTTGTCAGCAGCTACGCCAGGACACTAATATCACGATTATGGGCGAGGAAGCAAAAACTTCCTCCCCTTTAGATCAGTAAGAAATTCATCCCTTACCACATTTTGTATATAAAATTGTAAATTCTGTATATATGGTGTGTTTTTCCGTTCCTTTTCAAAAGGAACAGCACTTGTGTGTTTTGTCGTTCCTCTTCAAAAGGAACA
>APFE031224528.1:14710-25605 GCA_000404065.3 Pinus taeda
GGCCAACCTACTTGGCTCAAGAAGGTAACTCAGGGAGTTTTGGCACTCAAGATTCTCAGGGCCATAAAGAATAGGGGTGTCATATGTTTTTGGTTCTAACCACATTATGATGTGGATTTTGGATGGATTGTATCTTTTTCTCGGCACAGAAACATTTTGGCTTACAACACTAGATTGTATCTTTTTCTTGTCACAAAAACATTTTGGCTTACAACACTAGATTGTATCTTTTTCTTGTCATAGAAACATTTTGGCTTACAACCTAGTAGTGATTTCTTGTGGCAACCTAACTGTGTGTTGAAAAGAAATTTTCAATGGAATATGTCTTTCTGTAAAATATTAATTATAATAAAACTATTTCTATAAGTTATTCTGTGTGTCAAAGCGCATGGATCCGGTACGACACCTGTCCACTGTGGAGGTCCACATGTTGGGCATCGTGTCATCACATAAAATTTTGTGTCCATGCCATTTCCTCCATTTGTTTGGGATCATTGCTGTGATGTTTCAGAATTCAATAATAACATTCCATTCCTACTCTGGACAAGAGATAATGGCCAAAGGCTTAGGAAAATGGCTAAATACAAAAATCAAATGACCAAACAGTCTCAAATGAGGAGGCAATCTACCTCATAATAAGTTTTATTAAATGTCAAAAAGCCACTGATAATTTTATTCATTGAGGGGACACTAGAGAAATTGAGAGCACTCATTATCAAGTTGCATATGAAAAAGGCTAAATACAGAAATCACATGACCAGACAGTCTTATCTCATAATAAGTTTTTGAGAGCACTCATTATTAAGTAGAGTAGGAAAAAACCTTCAAATTTAAATTCAGATATCCAAAATCCTAGTTCCATGTCCAAACATAGAACACTAAAATAACAACACCCCATCTCAATATAATTGTTGTAAATATAATTGCTGTAAATATGAGAATAACCTAAATCCTTAAGCAAATGAAGTTTAATCATCCTCCTATGCATTTCTGACCAATAACCATACCTAAACCCAAATCTCTTCTCAACCCCACAAAAAACAGGACACAAAAATTTCAATTGAGGTGGCTACAAACTGCAACAGTTGAGTAAAACTGGCATCATTTAATCATTTTCTCCTCCCCAAAAATAAACAGGACACAAAAATTTCAATTGCGGTGGCTACCATTGAAAAAATATTTCAAGGAGAGCAACAAAAGACATATTACCAATATGGAGGAAAATTAAAGAGGTTCCCATATCTGGAAGTTTCTAAGAAATGGTACACATGTAACTCACTCTAAGGGCATGGATTCCGGGAACAACAAAGATATCTAGATTTGGAATGATAATGTCATGGGGAACAAACCATTAATTACTAATATTGAATTGATTCGTCTTAAGTTATAAATGGGTGATAACAATATAAATTATTTTTTTGTTATTTCCTCGTGGTCAAATTAGTTAGGTTGATGGAAAGGATGGTTTTTAAGGGATCCCCCCTAGCCACTGTGGCCTAGAGTTTCTAAATTATTCTTAATCCTAGGTGGATGCACTCCTTAGGATATTCAATGTAAGGCTTAAAGTGTTTGGACAGGGAATTTCCATGTTAATAATCGAGGTTTGAATCAGAGCAGGAATAGAGCACTGGAAAATAAGTTGTTGGTCAATTTTGACAGTGTTGCATATGCCGCATTCACTCCAAAAAAGAAAATTGCTTTGATGTTGATCTGAATCAGAATTGATTCATGATTCACTCACAATTCCTATTAGATGGAGTCATGGACACAACCTTATGAAATGCAACACATAATAGACCATAAAAATAAAATAGCAAATTCAATACACCATTGCCATATACTTCTAAAGATATACAACACTAGAAAAGAGCAAACTTTACTCAAAATAACAAATAATGTACCAATAACATTTATGACCGTTTTCCAAGTAAAATCTTATAAAGGTGGTTAATGAGGCCTTGATAATGACCAACTATATCTGCAACATTCCTTCAAAAAAAGAAAATTGCTTTGATGTTGATCTGAGTTAGAGTTGATTCATGACTCGGCAAGCATAACTCGCAACCGTTGTTACATGGACACAACCTTATTAAATGTAACACATAACAAGCCATTAGAAAGATATTTCCAACATCTCATTCTTACAATAAAATAACAGATTCAACACTCCATTCCCATATACTTCTGAAGGTACATAGCACTAGAATAGAGAAAACTTAACTAAAAATAACAAATAATGTACTAATAACAATTGAGTGTTTTTTAAGTAAAATTTTATAAAGTTGGTCAATGAGGCCTTGACAATGAGCAACCACACCTGTGGAAGCTCGTACTCAATTACCAAAGTACTCTAATGCAAGTCAAACGTCAACAGAAAAGGACTATGGATATCCTTCATTCACAAGCAAACACAACCGCAACCATTCATGGCTGGGGCAAATGAAATTTCACCCATCTGTGAAAGAACTGAATGGTGCCAAGCCAAAATAATTTATCATCGTCCTAAAGATCCCTTTCCATGAACATCTGTGCTTACGGTACAAGAATGAGTACTGAAAACATAAAATAAATATTGGTATTTATGCTTTAATTTTCCCATCTCGTCCCATTTAAGACAACTATGAGAAAATATCTATCATAAGCTTCTTTCTCACAGAATTAAGCAGTAATTTCCAGCATCTAGTGAATCATAAATTTTGAAAAAATAATCATGTCTATCAGGATAACATACATGCAAGGCTTAACTTGCAGTTTCAACAGGCCAGACAAGCATCAACAAATAAGAACAAAAAACTATGCTTGCCAGTCTAAATAATGTCCAAGTCAGTCAACTACCTCCCCTTTCAAAATTATTCTTAATCCTAGGTGGATGCACTCCTTAGGACATTCAATCTAAGGCTTAAAGGGGATGGGGAAATTCAATCTTCAAAGTCAAATATGGATACATGTAACAATTATTATCCCTTCCTCTTCCATAATGAACTCAAATTTTCAACCAATTTTGGCATTACGATGGACTACCAAATATTAATATCTTATATTGGATAATAATACATATCAAGAGGGTTTCCTCCATTTGTTTGGGGTCATTGCTGCGATGTTCCATTTTCCCTTTGTCTTTCTGCTCAGGACAGGTTCTGGTTCAAAATTTCCCCAGCCTTAATACAATTTTATCATACCCATCGCGATGCCATTGATTTACTGGAGCACGCGTTACTGTGTTTGGGTTTTGGCCCCAGCCACCCCAACCCCAACCCCAACCTTGACCTCAGGTTATGGTGCGGCAATCCCCGCAACAAGAGAGCTCCGCCGGGGAGATCAGGACCCTCTGGTTCAGCGGTTTGCAGCATTGGATGGATGAGAATTATCTGCACCGATGTTTAGCTTCTGCCCAGGACCTTCATTCCATTAAGATTATTCGCAATAAGCAGACTGGGCAATCAGAGGGTTATGGCTTCTTGGAGTTTGCGAGCCAGGCAGCGGCCCAAATGGCTCTCCAAAATTACAATGGCATACAAATGCCCAGGGCTGAACAATTTTACAGGTTAAATTGGGCAACGAATAGTGGTGCAGAAAAGCGTTCGGAAGATTTTACTATATTCGGGGAGATTTGGCATCTGGTGACATAGACGAGTTGCTACAAGAGACCTTCAGAGCTGTATACCAATCTGTAAAAGGGGCAAAGGTTATCACTGATAACATTACAGGCCGTTCAAAAGGATATGGGTTTGTAACATTTGGGGATGGGAATGAGCAGGTTCGGGCTATAACAGAGATGAATGGAATGCTCTGTTCCTCTAGGCCTATGCGAATAGGTCCTGCCATAACAAAATAGACTATGAAAACAATGAAAATAACAATGAAAACAACGAAAATTCACAAATTCACAAATACCATCATTGAAAGCCACAAACAACATCAAAATATCCACAAAAACCCTAAACCCTACCATAGAAAGTTTACAAAATATCCAAACAGAGTTGTTTGTGTTGAAAAACACAGAGAAATTGTTGGTAGGATTAAAATCCTACCGGTGATAGTCGCCAACCTTCCCTGGAGCTCGCCAGACCACCTCCACACCTGCAACGACCTTTTCCACACCTGCAACAAGAAGAAAAAGCCATTAGACAACAGAAAACCAGCAAAAAAACCTGCACAAAATAACAATTTAAACAATTACCTCGAGCTCGGTAAAACTGCAACAGGCTCCTCCCCAAACAACAAAAACTGCGAATAAGACCACCACCAGAGAAACCCTAAACAACTGGCAGTCCAAAATGACCAAGAAATCTAGGCAGAAAACCACAAGAAAAGCAGAAGCGATGTTCCAACAACAAACACTAAACCCTAAACAACTGGCAGTCCAAAATGACCAAGAAATCTAGGCAGAAAACCACAAGAAAAGCAGAAGCGATGTTCCAACAACAAACACTAAACCACGAACAAACATTCGCACCAACACCTACATACTAGACGAAGCGCGTAGGTCCACAAACCCTAAACCTCGAACAAACGCTTGCAACAACACATCCATCACAGACGACGCGCGCAGGTTTTTTGGGGCCGTCCCGCGCCATCTTCGGCAGGGGGCTTTGCCCAACAGCTGGCCCCGAGCAGAAAGACAAAGGGAAAATGGAAAACAAACGGAGAAAAAAGTACAAACACAAAATTTTATGTGATGACAGGATGCCCCCAACAGGTAGAGCTCCACAGTAGACAGGTGTTGTACCAGCGCCATGCACTTTGTCACGTGGTTTTCCAACGTGGCGAGGAGGGCACACAAATAATGGTGACCCTCCCCTACACTAAACCAGTGAATTGAAACCACGGGCTTTGGGTAGTTGTCGCGATCATTGCTGAAAAAAGATTTAATTGATGTACCATTTCACCGTAACGCTAGGTTGTCTTGTCTATTTGCAGCGCAAGGCACTGCAAATGGCACAATCCAGCACTGCAAATTGCATTTGCTTGGGATTCACAAAACGTGTTCGGTACGATCTGTAGAAAATATCTATAACCAAATGATGGTTTCGTCTATTTGCAGCGCAGGAAACTGCAAATGGTACGATCCAGAACTGCAAATCCAGTGGAAATATGATTGCTTAATAAGACTTTAAAAAATCATTTTTTTTTTTTATAATGTTAACCTTATCGATGAACGAACGTTAAATATTTAGTCAAGACAGCTTAATTGATGGCCAATGGTTTTTCGAACACGTTATACCTGCCATCGGCAGGATAATAAAAAAATTGTTAACATTAAAATATATCTGTCGATTTGGATGAAGACAACATCACGTTATTATGACTTGTGCACTTCAATTTTTTTATAATGTTAACCTTATCGATGGACGAACGTTAAATATTTAGTCAAAACACAGCGTAATTGATGGTCAATGGTTTTTGGAACACGTTATACATGCCATCGGCAGGATAATTAAAAAATTGTTAACATCAAAATATATCTGATGAAGACAACGTCACATGGACATGTGACTTTCGCAGTATGAATAATATAATAGATCCTGAACATATCTATGCATGATATTATTATGCCTCGTGCACTTCAATTTTTTTTATAATGTTAACCTTATCGATGAACGAACGTTAAATATTTAGTCAAAAGTTTTTGGAACACGTTATACCTGCCATCGGCAGGGTCATGAATCTAATGCCAGATTTCCCATGGCCATATTCGTTTGGAATCATACATAAATTTGCTACCAACTTGATGCAGGAGCATCGGCATTAGCCAGCAATGTGGAGGATTGTCCACATGTTGTGGCTAATCACAGTAAAACTCATTAACTGTTGGGTGGAATTTAGGGTTATTGAGAAGGATAAAACTCCTTAAATAGTTGTTTGTTATTATTTATGTTTGTAATAAATAAAAGATTGTTTTATTTTAGAGATAGGGATAAGATTGGTTAGATAGGTGTAGCGAGAGTTATGGGATAGGATATTCTATTAAGATTTTTAAGGGAATAGGAAATTTCTGTTAGCAATATTAGGAGGACTGATAGATAGTCGTTTTGGAAGGGGATGTCTATATATAGATCTTGTAAGGGAGAGAGCGAGAAGCATTAAGAGGAGAATTAGTTAGGATAGGCGTGAGTTTGGTTTTAGAGCGAAAGCTCAAATGGCTGTGTGGATTCATGTAAAAATTGTATGTTATGTATAATGGAAGTAGTGAGCCTGTGCGTGTGAAATTCATTTGAAATAGATTTTTTTTTAGAGCTTTGTTTTGCTGTGCATTCCATTTAAATGGTTGAGGATTTGCAATTGATAGACATAACCTGTGTGTTAATGCTTGCAAGTGCTGTTGAATTTGATGGAATAATACAGCCTGCGCATAAGACGGTTGGGGCATTTTGTTGTTGAATTTCAGGCATATATATATATAATTTTCTGAGCATTAAGGCAGCGTAGGGACTGTTCTATTCTGATACACAGGTATAGGCGTGGGGTTTCATTACTCCTTTGATTGAATGTAGGAATATATGTATGGTTGCTTGCTCATGGTGTTCGTTGAATGAAGAATGGAACTGGAATTGAAATACCATGAATTCATTAACCGTGCATAAACAAAACTGCGCATTAAAAATTGTGGATTGTGTATCTTCATACGGTTGGGGGCAGAGTATATGTAGCAGCTCATTGTGAACAATAACATGCGGTTTATATAAATATATATAGGTATAACCAATGGTTAGTTCCGGAGCAGAGTTTATGCGCGTGGGACAGCATATGTCATGATTTGGACCGAGTATAAGTTGGATGCGCGCGTGGATATGCCGGACGCATGTATAACATTTACAATGATGCCGTAAACAGTGGTCAACTGTTGTCATTCCAATCACCAGGTTCCCATCACTGAAACACCTGTTCCTTTGAGGTAAATGGTTGGGGCAGGCAGGCAGTGTTCGTGGGTTGCATACAACAATACTAAAGCTGTGCATTAACAAAACCGTAGATGCATATATACCTGTAGGCGCACCGAATGTAGAAATAAAGCTTGGCGCAATTGAGGAAATCACCGTGTATGTATAACTTATGTCTTGTAGGCCTCATGCGCGTGAATTATGGATTTGAATTGGAATACCCTGAACTGGCAAAAGTCGCGGTGTTTTTCTATTGTATGGACAGAGGAACTGTGAATTGAGGATTTGAATTGGAATACTGTGGATTAATTAAACAGTGAGCTCACTCTGTATATAAGTGCTGGAGCGTTGATTTTTGTTTCCAGGAGTGCGTGACTGTATATGTATGAACTGTGTTTAACTCCAGAGCCGAGGTTGTCTGTGCGCATGTTCCTATGATGATCATTGCAGCGTATCTTCCAAACGGAGATTTGAGTAGTTGCCTCCAAAAGAAAGGCCAGCTTGTTATAAAAAGGAAAGGGCGCACATGTGGATTATGTAAGGAGAAACTTTGTATATGATTGGCTCTAGGGAATCATATGACAGCATTTGAATTGGGAAAAAAACTGAAGAGCGTTTTTATATTCACAACTTTTAAAAGATCCTGGTTATTTGCAGGCCTAGCCTGCATCACAACTGCTCACGCACTGCATGTCTTCGCTGTCCCTCACTTTGTCCGGAGTTCCTCCGTGACCGTCGAACGAACTTTTGGAAAAGCCCTACCCAAAAGTGTACAATACGTATAAATAAAACCTACCCAAAAGTGTACAATACCTACAAACAGTGTCGGACCGTACAATACCTACAAACAGTTTCGGACCTGCTCAACATTTGACGCTTTTCAAAAATGTGAGAGTGAACTAAAAGAATTTACCGAGTCACATTGATTTACGTAGAAATTGTAAATATTATTACCGAGTCACATTGATTTACGTAGAAATTGTAAATATTATTATTGAATATTAAATAATGTAAATATTAAAATAGTTTAAATTTAGTGGAGATTTTCTCATTTTGATGTGATATGGAAAACTTGTCAAAATATATCAAATGTTTTTTTTGTGTAAAACCTTTCAAATCAAAATTATGAAGAGATAACATTGTAATCAATATACACTAACTGAATATAAAATATGATGAATGTAACATATAATATATGATTTCAATTTTCAAAATATAATAATATAATATATTTTTATTTTTTATTTTATTTTTTATTGTTTGATATAAAATGTTTATATCATGATATTTAAAATGTTTTTAATATTTGATTATATTTAATATTATATTGTTTTAAGTATAATGTTTATATTACCTATTAAGTTATTCATTATTATCTTTGCTACAAGGCACTCTAACATATTGGGTAAATCATTGACTACCCAATTAGTAACTATTTGATCAAAATTTAAAAATCTGTGTAAAGTTAATTTTATAAAAACAAATTTTTGAATTTTTATTTTTAAGTTTTCTAGTCATCTATTGGTTAGGCTCTTATTTTGCAATGATTCCATAGTGTTGGTATGACAACATTGACACCACTACTAACCATTTGCGCCGTCAATATTGTAGGTTTGCATCTGTATTTACGCATTTAAATTAGAAGTTGGTACTAACATGGAATTAATCACTAGCTTGAATCCTTATATTTCGCATCATTTAAAAAAATGATAAGACATGCCTTGGGTTTGATGCCACTTTGGAGTCATTGTTCCATTGCACATGGCATAGTCCCTATGTATTCTCCTACTGCGGGGCGTACAACAACTTTAATATTATGTATTTTATTATGGAATACAAGTTGCTAGTATAAACCTTTTAGATCAACAAAAAACCAATTAAATTCACATCAACAATACATGTATTGTGATTCGTTTCAACTGTCTTTTTATCATTTTCTTTGGTGTATCATTCCATCCTGTATAAGCAAAGCTCTCTAAGAAACTTATTTTCCAGGCTTTCCTTACTCAAATTACCCACGTTGATGTGTAGTTTCTAACTTGGGAGGAATAAACATCCTTCGTCAATGCATAATGGTCATGAAAAGCAAATATACTTTACCGTGGTTTTTAAAATCGATTTGTGATCTCACCATGACAGTGGATATCAATTAAATTAAAATATTAATAAATTATTTAATTATATTTCATTTTCATTTTGAAAATACATTTTTTCATTATTTTGTATATATTAATTAACTTAACCGGTTTTATTTATTAAAAAATAAAAATATTTTGTATATCATTTAAATTTTAAAATTAAACATTCATTAATTTTATTATATTTATTCACAACAAAGATAAAAAAAGTTAAAATGTAACTTGTTTTTACCTTAGTTGCATATATCATTATTTTAGAATTTGGAAGGTAGTGAAATGGTTTGTCTATTTAGTTAATATTATTTTACTTAATTATGTAGAAAAAGATAAAATCTAGTGGTAGGTGTGGTTTGTTTATAAATTTCATGAATAATTAATTTATTTTGGACTTTTAGTGAAACTTTTTATGGATTTGAAGTAGTAATTTTATGGAAACAATATTATTACAGAGAAATAATTTAAACAAAAAGTTCATTTTAAACTCCAAATAGTTGTGTATTCAGAGTTGTAGAAGTAGGAATCTTAAGTTCCAGCACTGTAATTTGCACAAATACATCATAGAATGACATACAAAAAAATTGTATACATTAAAAAATCATATAATTTACTAATTTCAAAGTTCAATAATCAAACTAAACGCCAGGAAGTTATATACATTAAAAACATTTAATTTACTAATTTCAAAGTTCAATAATCTATTTAAGGGGTAGGGAAGGCTAGCTATGCGGCCTTGTTAAATAAAACAACATAAAAGTTTTTGTTTGGTGATTTAAAAAGTTTTGTGAAATTTTTTTATGAAATCTCTTTTAAAAGAGTTTGATAAAGGTTTTTTTAAGAATATTTAAGAGGATTTTATTAGTTGAGGAGAAGGTATTTTTTTTAAGATGGCCTCATCCAGTTTCCAGCCACAGTTTCCTCTATTTACAGGGAAAAATTATGATGTGTGGACCATTAAAATGGAGACCGCGTTGAAGGTTCATGATGTTTGGGATCATGCCTAGTTTGGGTTTCCAAAACCTAAGAATGAATTAGAAGAACAAGCCCTCAGTGATGCAGAGTGGGAACAATGGAAGAAAGATAAAAAGAAGAATGCACAAGCATTGCAACTTATCCAACAAGGAGTGGACCAAGCACTGTTCCAGAAAATTATGATCACATCTTCACCAAAGACAACATGGGAAACTCTGGTGACAAGCTATAAAGGTATGGTCAAATTCAATATTGTTAAGTTGCAGAATACTAGAAGAAACTTTGAAAGTTTGCAGATGAAGGAAGTAGACGACATCAATCCATTCATGAATCAGGTCTTCACTGTCGTAAATCAGTTAAAAATTTATGGTGATGACATAGAAGATCAAAAGATGGTTGAGAAGGTCCTCAGATCTTTGTCTACCAAATTTGATGTTATAGTAACAACCATAGAAGAAGTCAAGGATTTGGAAACATTGATAGTTGATGAGTTGATGGGATCACTTCTATCCCATGAAGCAAGGATAGATGGAAATAAGGATTTTGTTGAAAATAGTAACAATAAATGCTAAATATAGAAGTGCTAAAAATAACATTGCTATAAAGAGCATTTCGGGATACATTCCAATTATAATTAGTCCCTGAACTAAAATTGAGAATTAAAATTCGAATTTGATCTTAGCAACTGTTTGTAAAATAATTAATTAATTCATCTTGAGTTAATTAGTTGGAGAAAATCAAACATGAAGTCAATGTGAAGACATGCAACAGTTTCCCCTTTGATTGAGGAAGTTATTCCTTGATTAAGGAGATCAGGATGAGTTATACTTTGAGTTGTAATTAGTTAGCTCAGTTAACTGAGTTAAGTCCAGTTAGATTAGTTCCAACAGTTTGTGGAACTAATTGT
>APFE031224528.1:35634-56658 GCA_000404065.3 Pinus taeda
CTTAGACTCCTATATATATAAAGGAGGTCTTTTCATTTGTATCATCCAAGAATTGTTCAATTGTGTAATGTAAAGGAGGTTGCCCCCTCGAAGAGGCTGAATTCTAAGGAATTGATCTATCTTTTCTATCTTTTTGTGAGCTGGTTTCATAACAACCTTCTGATAATGTGTGGCTATTAGACAGTGGTTGCAATAACCACATGACAAGAAACCATAATTCTGTTGCAAATTTGGATCAATCTACAAAGATAGAGCTAAATTAGGGGACTAACAAGAATGTGGATATAGATGGAAAAGGAGTGGTCAACATTATGAATAAGAAGGGGGAGCCAAAGAAAATACCGGAGGTATATTATGTCCCTGGTCTCAAACATAATCTGATAAGTGTTGGTCAATTGATGCAAAAGGGATACATAATTACTTTTCAAGGGAAAGAGTGTGTTATATATGATAAGCCCCTAAGCAAGCAGTAGATAGAAAAGGTGCAGATGATGAGAAACATACTCCTTCCTCTAGTTATGAATTACAATGATTAGGTCAGTTCTTTTACAGTTACATGTTCTAATGGTTACTAGTTATGGCACTTTCTATTTGGAAACTTGCACTTCTTTGGTTTAAGATTGTTGCACCCTGAAGCAGATGGTTAGAGGGTTACCTCCCATCAAAGATCCTGCTAGTACTTGTGAGTGTTTCATCTTGGGAAAACAACACCGTGAGAGTTTTCCGAAAGGAGATGCATACAGAGCAAAGCAACCACTAGAGTTGGTTCATATAGACTTATGTGGACCTATGAAGACACAATTGATTGGTGGAAGTTGTCACTTCCTCACTTTCATTGATGATTATAGTAGAAACACTTGGGTTTACTTCTTGAAGAAGAAGTATGAAACTTTTGTAAAGTTCAAAGAATTCAAAGCCTTAGTATAGAACCAAAGTGATCGACAGATAAAGGTATTGAGGTCATATCATAGTGGAGAATATGATTCGAAGATATTCCATGATTATTGCAAACAACATGGAATTACAAGGAAGTTTACAACCAGGTACACAGTGCAGCAGAATGGTGTAACAGAGAGAGAAAAAGACAATTATGAACATGGCAAGGAACATGTTGAAAGGAGAGAAACTTGTCTATTGAGTATTGGGCAGAAGCAGTTGCATGTGTTGTTTATGAGATAAACAGATCTCTTACAAAGAGTGTGATGAACAGAGTACCATAAGAAGCATGGGCATGTGTGTCTTGTAGTGTATCTCATATCAGAGTGTATGGATGTGTGGCTTATGCACATGTGCCTAAGGAGCTAAGAGACAAATTGGATGATAACAGTGAAAAATGCATAATTATTTGTTATAGTGAGCAATCAAAAGCTTACAAATTGTATAGCCCTATCACTAAGAATACCATAATTAGCAGAGATATTGTGTTTAAAGAACAAGAGTCATGGAATGGAAGCATAGACAAAACAGTTGATGCAAAAGTGCCACTGATGGAAGAAGAGGATGTAGAATAAAAGGACAAATAAGAATCACAAGAGAAGATATTGAACATAGTCACATCAACAAGGACTCCAAGATATTATGAACAACATGGATCTTCAAGCAGATCAACAAATCAAAATTCTCCCAACAATCAATCAGGTGATGAATCAAGCAATGGTAAGAGAAAAATGAGAAGTCTGAAAGATATTTATGATGATTTGGATGTTGGTTCGAATTTTGCATTGTTGTTATTCCAATCTTCTTCGTTTGAAGAAGTAATCAAAGATGAAAATTGAGTGCATGTCATGGATGAAGAAATAGAAGTTATTGAAAAGAATGATACATGGGATTTGGTTGATTGCCAAAATATAAAAACCTCATTGGTGTGAAATGGGTATACAAGACAAAGTTGAATGAGAAAGGTGAAATTGACATATTTAAAGCAAGACTTGTAGCCAAAGGGTTCTCGTAGCAACCAGAAATAGATTTTGGAGAAAAAATTTCCCTAGTAGCTAGATTGGATACTGTGAGAGCAGTCTTAGCAACAACAACCCAGAACAAGTGGAAAGTATATCATATGGATGTGAAATCAACCTTCCTGAATGGAATTTTAGAAGAAGAAATATGTGTACAACAACCTCCAGGATATGAAGTTGAAGGACAAGAAGATATAGTTTATAGGTTGAAGAAAGCGCTCTATGGACTCAAGCAAGCGCCTGGAGCTTGGTATAGCAGAATTGGTAGCTACATGATCAAGAATGGATTTTGTAGAAGCAACATTTAGCCTACCTTGGACACAAAGTTAAATGAGCATGCACATATTTTGATTGTTTGCTTATATGTTGATGACATGATTTATACTGGTGATCTTGAATTGGATGAATTTAAAGCATCCATGAAGAAAGAATTTGAGATGACAGATCTCGGTCTTATGAAATATTTTCTTGGCATAGAAGTTGAGCAATCTGAAAAAGGAATTTTTATTTGTTAAAATAAATATGCCAAATATTTGTTGAAAAGATTCAGGATGGAAAATTGTAAACATGCCCCTTCACCAGTTGCAACAGGTACAAAGTTAAGCAAGGATGATGAAGGATCAAATGTCAATCCAACTCTATTCAAAAGATTGGTTGGAAGCCTCATTTATCTCACAGCTACAATACCATATATTATGCAAGGAGTAAGTTTGATTTCTAGATTTATGGAGACTCCAAAAGGCACACATTGGAGAGCAAGAAAAATAATTCTGAGATACATAGCAGGAACTAAAGATTATGGCATAATGTATGCAAGCAAAAAGAAGAAGGATTTGATTGGATACACAGACAATGATTTTGCAGAAAGTTTGGGTGATAGGAAGATCACTTATGGTTATGTGTTCCACTTTGGTTCAGGTGTGATTTCATGGGCATCTAAGAAGCAACCTATTGTGACACTTTCGTCAACAGAAGCGGAATATGTAGTAGCGACATTAGCATCATGCCAAGTAGTATGGTTAAGAAGAATATTGGATGGACTCAAGTAGAAACAATAAGGATCAACAACAATATATTGTGGCAACACCTCGACGATTGCACTATCCAAGAACAATATGTTTCATCAAAAAGGAAAGCATATTGATACTAGATATCATTTTATTAGAGAACTTGTGAGCAATGGATAAGTCCACTTAAAGCCTTGTAGCTATAGTGATCAACTCGATGATATATTCACTAAGCCATTAGCGAAAGATGTATTTGAGTTTCACAGAGGAAACTTGGCTGAGACATAGACCAACATGCATGTTTGAGTTGTCATGAGTCATGTCCTAGTTTAGTGGACATAATTAAGGGGGAGTGTTAAAGATAGCTAATTATTCCCGCATGAAGAATTGTCTAAATTTAGAGAGTTATTTAACTGAGTCAAGTTGAGTCAAGTTGATTCAAGTCGAGTTAAGTATTATTTTGAGTAAAGTTGAATTTAGTGTGTGGTTGCATGTCAAGTTATTTTAGGAAAGTCACTAGTCAAAAAAAGTTTAAATACCCCTCATCGGGTTCATTGTAATTATCAAGTTTTGTGTGATCAAGTGAAGAGTCGCAGCTCGTGTTGTTGTGTGTGTGAATTATTTGTGTTATTTTGTGTCTTACCTTCTCTGCCTTTCCAACATTCAAAGCACCAGAGAATCACAACATAAATGTTATTGGCAACGTGTAGAGGGCATCCAATCCAACGAGACTCTTCACTGTCATGGTCATATTGATCAGTGTTCCCCAGTTGCTAGTTACATTCTAGCTCTATCCTGAACCTTGTTTATACCACCGATGTGATTTTTCCTTCAATAAATAAATAAAAACATTGAAACACTAGTTGAATGCATGTAGTCTAAAGAGGCCACAAATTAGCTCATAAAATAATGGAATTTCCAACAAGATTATGACAAAATCCAACAGATTTTTTTTTAAATATTGTTTACAACTATCAAACTTCAATATTTTGGGTGCCTTGGGGTTCTTGATGGTGCTGAGTCCATTTCCACCAATTCAAACACTCCAGTATTATGATTTTTTGAAATGTTTTTTTTATCATATTCTGGAAATAAATCTACCACCCAAGTGAATTTTTGGCATCAGTAGACAAAGCCAATTGAATGTAAGTTACCAGCTACCATTGTTACTTTTCACATCATTTTTTTTAATATTATTATTTTTAAAACAATTTAGATTGAGAGCGCTTAGTATAAACCATTTATTGTGGGAGAGCTTAGTAGAATGTAAAGACGACGTCGAATTTAGAATTTTTTTTGTTGATAATTTATTTTTCTCATATAAAAATCAATCTAAGCTAAAATAATTGATTTATATTTTAAAAATAATTTTTATTTTATTTATATTCACAATAATCATCTATTAATTATTGTTTTTTCTCTTCCATTTTAAATATATAACGAATATTTATATTTGACTTCCTTCTCCATTTATGAATGTTATGTTCAAAATATTTGAAGTGATTGATTCCATTTTTTTATTTACTTATTCTTAGGATATTCCAACACATAAGAAATAGTTAAGTATGACTTGGTCTAGTGTAGAGTTCAGTAAAGTGTGTTTCTTTACTATGTACTTTTGTAACTTACAATCCGACAATCGCGATATGTTCTAGACATTAAGTGATCTGACGGTTCATTCTCTCCTTAGTATTACTGATACTTGATTTGTGGCTTAACACCCGATTGGTCCATGATCTCTATTTAAAGAGCATGGAGGGTCATTTGTAGGGTGACCATTGATGAGAGAAGCTTATGTAAATTTTCTTTCTTTTACATTAATAAATTGCCTGAAGTGGCCACGTTGGCTCAGGTCGTGGACTCTTTCCCTCTTGGAGGGTTTAAACCATGTCAAGAATACTAGTGTATTGATCTGTGATTTGTTTGTGAGTGGTGTCCTTTGGTGTTCTATCTGAGGAACTTACCCTGTAAATTCCTACATGGTATTAGAGCTATTTGAGGGTTGCATCCGTTGGTGATCCAAATCGGAAGTCGATACAACTGCATTCGATTGTCGTTTCCTAGATCCACTATTTCTGACTGCTTTTGGGCCGAGAGGACTACTCTATTGTGTTAGGAGCATCTGTTCCAGTGAGGAACCTCTTTCGTTTCATGCGAAAAGGTTTCTGATAGCCCTAGCTATGCCATTTTTAAGATATGGAGGTATACAGTCTTTATTTGTAGTTTTAGTTATTTATCTCTCTGTTTATTTTGGTTTATTTATCTTTCTGTTTTTTATTACCAGATCTATACCTTTCATTTCTGCGTATGATCTTTGTCCCTTAACTCTGTGCGATCTGGGCAAATCAGAAATAGAAATGAAGGATTTTTCTCATGCTTATGTTCTTTTCTGCCGCGCCTTAGTGTGATCTTGGAAAATTAGAAACATTGAGGAAAATATTTAGTTTCCGACAAAAGCTAACTTCAAGCCATAAGTTTTGTTTTTTTTGTATGTCCATGTTGGGTTGTGTGGTTTTTTGTTTTGTAGGCAAAAAGGTTTTTTTCAAGTAAGCATGCACCCCATAGCTTCAAAAAAAAAAAAAAAAATCTTCCTCTTTTCCAAATATTACTAGTCTTTTAAACTAGCTCACTTGGTCCAAAGTTAGTTACTTTATGAGAATAGAGGTTTTGAGTTCAAGTCTTTCTTTTGTTGAGTTAATTTTTCAAGAAGCACATGTAACTTATGTTTTAAAGTTACTTTATGTAAAAGTGTTCTCACCCATTATAAAAAGTGAGTCACTTATAATTCTAAAGTCTCTTTATCTTTTATTTAAATTACAATTTAGTGGATAGCTCATAAAGTACCATTGTAAAAGTGACTTTCACTTATTTATAAAAGTGGGTCACATAAAATCTTTTTTTTTTAAGTGAGCTAATTAGATTAAGTTTGGAAGGGTGTGGGGGTTTAAAATATAACATCATCATTCACTTCTGCACATTTACGCACTTTGTTGGCATCTTCAACAACGTTTCTTCAAGAAGCCATAACTTCTTCATCCAGAAGCTATTTTCAGAGTCATTTTTTTTAATCGGCCTAATTATTCGAGATCTTTTCATTGGAACACTTAGTTTCAACATCTAGAGCTTCAGTTTCTGTTAAAATGGAAATTCCATGCTAAGTTATTGTTGATAGCACCAACTACTTCCAATGGTGGTCCTACATTGTGGATTTACTTAGAAGTAAAGGTCTTTACAAAATAGCCTCAGGCCAAGAAACTAAACCTAAAAATGAAGATAAGGTAGCCAAATGGGAAAATAGGCAAGATCAGTCACGTGGGTTGATAGGGATGTCTATTTCTCCATACCTTAGATTTCATATCACAAAACTTGATACCCGTAATGAAGCAATGAAACAACTCACTAAAGTTTTTGAAATTAAAAATGAAATTAGAGCCCATCAACTCGAAAATGAGTTGCTTACGTTGGGCCCTAATAATTTTTCTTCCATTGAAGATTTTTTGTCCAAGTTCAAGACCCTTAGACTTCTCTTGGAAAGTGTTAAGATTAAGAAATAAGATGATAGTATTATCTATTCCATTCTTACTAAGTTGGGACCAGCCTACTCTGTGTTTGTTTCCACCTTCCATTCTACTAGAGAAGCATTTATTTCTCAAGGACAAGACTACAAGTCTCCCTCTTTTGATGCCTTTTGTGATTCTTTAATAAGAGAACAAGAAAAAATCTTACATCTTGGTCTTCTTAATCTTGGAAACTCTTCTAAGAAAGCCTTAGCCGCCTAGCAACAACCAAATTCAAAGAATCTGAAGAAGCAGTATCCTGAAAAGAATGGTCTGAAACCAAACAAGGGTCCTAAGAAATTTCAACCTCAAAATGAAAAATCAATTCAACAAAATGATAAGGCAAATAAAAACAAAAGGAAGAACACTGATAGACATTGCAACTTTTGTAATTTATATGGCCACTTAGAATCCAAATTATTTAAGGAGATAGAAGCCTTGGAAGCAGCAATGAAGAAGCATATCATCCATTTGGAGAACTCTTCAACTTCAACTTCATCTTTAGGAATATCACTTTTTGCATGCGGTTGTCAAGCATCTCGATCTGGTTATGCACTAAATTTATCTTCTTCTTCTCATTCTCATGAGTGGCTCATTGATTATGGAGCTTCTTATCACATGGCCAAAAACAAAGCCATGTTTTCTTCTTTAAATGATTGTAACACCAAAAATATATATGTTGGCGATGATAGATGTCTTAGTGTTGTAGGGACTGGAACTATTCATCTAGACAAAGGTCAATTTAATGATGTATTATGTGTTCCAACCTTATCCTGCAACCTTCTATCTGTATATCAGATAACTCATTCAGGTGAAGGTAAAACTGTTGAATTTTCACCTCACGATGTTGTAATTAAGGACCTAAGATATCCTAGACATATTTTAGCTATTGGCATTGTTGATGATTCTACAAGGTTGTATAATTTTAATAACTTTGGGTCATCAAATCTTCCTTTGGTATTTGTTGCACATAATGATGAAGTGAGCAAACTTTGGCATGGGCGATTTGGTCACTTAAACTATCGCTCCCTTCAAAATTTATGTAAAGAAAATATGGTGACAGGTCTTCCAATGGTATCTTGCAAAGATGGTGTTTGTTCCAGATGTGTACTCGAAAAACATCATCAGGATAGTTTTGAAAAACGTGCCTCTTGTAACGCCTCAGCCCCTTTATAGCTTGTGCATAGTGATTTACTTGGTCCACTTCCAGTTGTTTCATTCTCTAACTACAAGTATTTATTAACTTTCATTGATGATTTCTCCAGACACACTTTGGTATACTTCTTAAAAATCAAGAGTGAAGTATTTAACATGTTCTTGGCCTTTAAGGCCTTTGTTGAGAAACAATTTGGACATCAAATTCTTAAGCTAAGATATGATAATGGCGGAGAATATGTTAACAACAAATTCATCAACTTTTGCACTAAGCATGGAATTCAAATGCAACATATTGTTCCATATACTTCACAACAAAATGGTGTAGCTGAAAGGAAGAATCACACCTTAAAGGAAATGGCTAATTGTATGCTTCAATCTAAAGGACTTAGCCTCAATTTTTGGGAAGAATCAATTAACTGTGCAAATTACATAGTAAATCGCACTCCTACTAAGGTTTTAAATAATATCACTCCAGAAGAAGCATGGAGCTCAATTAAACCAGATGTAAATCACTTTCATGTTTTTGGAAGTGAAGCATGGGCCCATATTCCATATGAGAAACATAAAGCTTTAGAACCTAAGAGTGAAAAATGTATTTTTGTTGGATATTCTGAAGATGTCAAAGGATATAGACTTATTCCACTTAAGTCCAAAAATTTTATCATTAGAAGAGATGTCAAGTTTGCTAAAAATATATTGGCCTACGAGCCTAGTTTGGCGGATGTGCCACCTCTCTCTATCCCTTCTACTTCTAAAAATATTTCTTCTTTAGATGATGACAGCAAGGATGAAAATCCTCCCCCACCTTCTAAGGATCCTCCTTTAGCTCCTTAGCTTCCAAAATGGGTCCATGCTACTCGGGATGCAGTAGGTTCTCTTGCAGGTGATCCTACAGATCAACAACATACACATTCTCAGTTCGATAGAGTCTCTTCTTTACTAGCTCAAGCTTCAACAAATTATGATCCTGACACCTTTGTAGAAGCTTCAGGCCATCTAGATTGGGACGCAGTTATGAATGAAGAATATTGTTCATTATTGGTAAATGATACATGGGATCTTGTTTCTCTTCCAAAGGGAGGAAAACTTGTTAAATGAAAATTGGTTTACAGAACCAAGTTTGGACCAGATGGAAAAGTTGATAAACATAAAGCTCGTCTTGTTGCTAAGGGTTTTTCACAAGTTGAAGGAATTGACTATACTAAAACCTTCTCCCCTGTTTCAAAAATGAACTCTATCTGCCTTGTTCTTTCCCTTGCTACCTCTTTCAAATGGGAAGTCCATCAGATATATGTTAAATCTACCTTCTTGCATGGCGACTTGCATGAAGAAATCTATATGGAACAACCTCCTGGCTTTATACAAACAGAATCCAGCCTTGTATGTCAACTTAAGAAATCCCATTATGGTCTCAAGCAAGCCTCTCGGGCTTGGTATGCCAAAATGGATAGCTTTCTTTTAGATACTGGCTTTTCTAGGTGTCATTCTGACAATACTGTCTACACCAAGAAAGTGGGTAAGTCTCTTATAATTCTTATTCTTTATGTTGATGATCTTATCCTTATTGGTAGTGATCCAAACCTTATAAACTATGTGAATTCCATCCTTAAAAAGCAGTTTGAAATGACATACTTAGGAAACTTGCATTATTTTCTTGGTCTTCAAGTCTTGCAATCTAAGGTATTTCCCTTTCCTAGTCCAAGTATGTATGTGATCTTCTACGCCACTTTCACATGGAAGATTGTAAGCCAACCCCTTCTCCCTTTCAGTCTGGAGTCAAACTTTCAGTCACTTGTACTTCCCCTGAAGCTGATGCTACTTTATACCGTCAACTTGTAGGAAAACTTTTGTATCTAACCCGTACCCATCCTGACCTTTCCTTTGTTGTTGGCCTTATTGCTTGGTTTATGAAAAACCCACATGAAAGTAATTGGAAAGCAGCTAAAAGAATACTTCGTTATGTTTGAGGTACAATTCAATCTGGGATTCATGACAGTGAAGAAGCATCTCCTCTATTGGCTAGTTTCATTGATTCCAATTGGGCTGGTGACCCTGATGATCAGAAGTCTACTGTAGGTTATGTGTTCACTCTTGGTTCTGAACCTATTACATGGGCTTGTAAGAAACAAAGTGCCATTTCTCTTTCTTCAGCAGAAGGAGAGTATTGTGGTGTCGTAGAAACTAGTAAGGAAGCCCTATGGCTTCGTTAGATCCTGTCAAAGTTTGGCTTTCAGCAACAACATCTGACTACACTTTGGTGTGATCATCAAAGTTCCATTCAAATATGCAAATATCTAGTCCAACATCAGTGCATCAAACACATTGAACTACACATGCACTTCATCAGAAATCTCACTCACGACCATGTTCTTGAAGTGCAATATTGTTCAATTGATGATCAAGTTCTGGACATCTTTACAAAGGCTCTCACAAAGGCAGAGTTTACTAAACTTCGATTTATGGTTGGAGTTCAGGAAGTTGTCACTAAGGGGGGATAGGTTCTAATGCCTCCTTCCTTCTACTATTGTGTCATATTTGTACATCCTTCAATCCTATCCCAAGTTGTTCTTAAGGGGGGATGTTAGGATATTGCAACACATAAGAAATAGTTAAATATAACTTGGTCTAGTGTAGAGTTAGATAAAGTTTGTTTCTTTACTATGTACTTTTGTAACTTACAATTTGATGGTCACAATATTTTCTAGACATTAAGTGATCTGACGGTTCATTCTCTCCTCGGCATTACTGATATTTGATCTGTGGCTTAACACCCGATTGGTCCATGATCTCTATTTAAAGAGAATGGAGGGTCATTTGTAGGGTGACCGTTCATGACAGAAGCTTATGTAAATTTTCTTTCTTTTACATTAATAAATTTCCTGAAGTAGCTACGTTGGCTTGAGCAGTGGACTGTTTCTCTCTTTGAGGGTTTTAACCACATCAAGAATATTGATGTATTGATCTATGATCTACTTGTAAGCAGTGTCCTTTGGTGTTCTATTTGAGGAACTTACCATGTAAATTCCTACACTTATTATTCTAAATTATTAGCTTAATTAATATATTATTCAATTAAAAAATAATATATATATATATATATATATATATATATATATATATATATATATTATATATTATATAATATATATATAATATATATATATATATATATATATATTATATTAATATTTAAATACTAAATTTATGATATTCAAGTATATATATTTCCTCACATGTTTTAATCATAATTTAATTCTATGATGCAAAGTAGAAAATTTTCACAACCCTCAATCATTTATTTAATGATTTTTTTCTTTTTCTTTTTCCAAAAGAAAAAAGAAACTTTTTACATTGGCATGATTCTTAATCACCGTAACATGATACTAAGAACACAACATCATGTATTACAAATACCAACAAGGAAGACCTATTAAGAATAGACAATGTACCTCTGCCACACAACAACACCCACAAGAAAGACATATTGTCCTGTGTAGTTAGCAAAAATGCTCTGTAGAAAAATATATATATGGTCCAAATATAACCCAGGACTATCCACAAAATACATAGTGCCACCGATAAAGATAGCAAAGAAGGAGAAAAATGCCAAGAAGTAAGCCTACATAATCAACAAATCATCAATATTAGATCACAAAATTAGCTTGTGCCCACCCCCTACCATCAACAAACTATTAAAGACCATGAAGCGAGGAAGGAGATCCAGGCCACACTTACAAATGGCATCGGCGGCAAAGTTTTTCTCCCTGGAAACATGTTGAAATGTGACTTCTAAAAAAGAGTCCTTAAGGTCCCGGATCTACTACATCCAATTGCAAAGGGAGGGAATCTCCAGAGAATATCTCCCCTGAATCTGATCGATCAAATTCAGAGAGTCACCAACAATCAGAATGTTGTCAATTCCTAGCCAAGATGTACATTGTAGAGCTCCCCATAAAGCAATCAATTATGCTCTACAGTTATCCTGGTCTCCACCATGCCAATGAAAACGATATTGAGTTGAGGAGTCAACGAAGAGGGAAACACCACAACCACATTTTCCACTGAGGTAGCCCCATCGAAATAACATATGGGGAAGATGTCATCCAACTCGACCAGGGAGATAGATTGATAAGACCCCTTATGAATCCAAGGACTGGTTTCCTGGAAGTATACCACAATTCCAAGGCCACGATCTACACCAAGGGCTGCTTATCTTCAAAAATAAGTCCATTCCTAGATCTCCATAAGCCCCACAAGACATATAGAGGGACCGTCATGTAGGCCTTAGCATGATGTACCCAAGAGGAGAAGCATTCCGTAATAGGGGAGAAATATCTTGGAACAATGACCCCAAGAAGATTGGGGACCTCCTCCGAAATAACCACTACAAAGGGACATTTTATAAAAAGACGTGTGCAGTCCTCTGTATCCATCTCACACATGGAGCATCTGCCAGGGCCCGTGAAACCATTATTAATTAGTTGATCTAAATTCAAAATATGATTATGAATAGCCAACCATGAGAAACACTTAATCTTTAATGGTGCGTCCCATTTCCACAATTGTACGTTAACCTCAGAAAATGGCAGAATTTGTAAGTTGGATGTAATACGAGAATATACTTCATTGACAAAAATTCTATCAGATTGAACATGTCCAACCCACACTAGCTGGTTAGAATGCAGAGAAGGATGAATGCCTACCATGTAGAGGAGGTGGTGGTATTCTTCCCATTCATTCACCATATGATCTAGAAGGCAAATCTTCCAAGCATGCGGCCAAGTAGGGGAAACATTGATGTAATAGACCCTCTCCCATAAGTTAGCTAACGATGTATTCCCTTACAAGTTCAAAAAATAGATCATGGGAGCTGAAAGAAGATGGCAACCATTCATGCATGTGATGGCATCTAGACCAACTTGTATTTTATTTCCATCCCCAACCATCCAACATAAATTGTTGCACAACCATGGGATTGTCTTCCTAAGACTATGCCAAATAATAGAAGCACCAGCGGTAGGAGGTTCTCCCACAGTCCCCCATTCCTCCACGTCATTCTGGATGATGTATTTGTTGAACATGATTCTCTGCCATAGGCCCCTACCATAAAAAATACTCTAGAGGTTCAAGGCTAACAGTGCAATATTAAAGCAACGAGAATCTAGGAGTACCGATCCCCCAAATCTGACACGCCTTGATATTGTGCTCATGCTGACCAGATGTATCTTTCTCTTAGCCTTGGTGTATGACCATACAATCTATTTGACGAATGTTTAATGACTTTATGGAATGGAAATATTATTTTCCAAAGTTATGAAAGTTTTCCAGATCACTAACTTATGAATTTGTTTTCCAAACCATTAAGTAAAGAGATTCATTTATTATTGTTTGAATGTTAAATTTGTGGTGTAAAATTTACATATTTTCTCGCAAATCTAAAGATTTACTTAATTGGTAGGTTTTTGCTAATTATTTTAATTTAGATACTAATAAATTTAAGTATAAGTGTATCTATTCACACATTTAAATCATTTATTTAATTGGTAGATTATTTAGAAAGAAATGTTTTTCAAAACTATGAATTACTCTCTTATCATTTTTTTGTAAGCTTCATAGGACCTCTTCTTTCATTCATAATCAAGGTAGGTTACAATCATAAAAAGTCGTTCGATGGCCTCAACCTACCCATTAGGAAACCAGATTTGTTGGCCACCAAAACGCATTATAAGCCATCCCAAATCTCATAAGTTTAAGTCTATCAAACTTGGCCTTATAGGCCTGAGTGTATAAGTACTAAAACAATACCTATTATTTGACATTTACAGCATATATACAAATAAAAAAAAACCCATCAAACATCCGAAACACTATTCATGTTTAGAGGACTCTACCAAAGTAGGGTCCTTAACACTGGAACTGGGTAACTCTAATTTAAAGAGACACGAGAGTTGCTTCTCAATAGGACCCAAGAGAATATTCAACTTCTAGATATGGAATTGGATTAGTTGCAATTCCTTCTTGATATCCTAGAGGCTAGGGTTTGACTTAGCTACGTTGGTTGACACATTCATAATGGCTTTAGCCATCAAATTCTTCATAAGACAATACAAAAGAATTTTCTTCTTGTACTAGGTGGTATGGCCATGAGTATGCCTCAGATCCAAAGCTAAGAGACGCCAGTCTGTTACCTGCATTTCATTCTCTGCACACTAGTTAATCTTTGACTCCCATGGCGTGATCAGCTGACGCACCTGGGCTAGAGTACCAACTGTATAAGCTTGCACTGCTTCCTGTATGGCCTGTAAATCCAACCTTTTGCCCCTTATTTTAGAGGCATAAAAAAGGGGGAACCTCTGCCACCTTTCATTTCTTTCTTCCTGTTCTTACCCCTACCTCCATTTCCTGACAAGGAGGCACCAGGGGTTGAACGCACCATCTTTCCTGTCATAAATTTAACTAAACACTGGACAAACCCACAATAAGGAGATGACGAGGGCCAATTCTAAAGGGTAGACCAGCAACCACAAAACACACTATGATCACTCAGACTTGAGATAATTAAATTAAAGATAGGCAAGAGACATTGATTTTTAGGAGAGGTCCAAATCCAAAAACTGAGAGGAAACCTTGGAGGATTCCAACATCGAGGGATGTCGCAGTATATTAGTACAGTCACAGAAGAACCATAACATATAGAAGAACTAAATAATTTAAGTCTTTGCATGAACTGAACAATGAAAACTGGCTCCTTGAGCTTCAATATTATATATTTCACCATAAAATCATCATAAATCAAATGAAAAGGGAATATTTCAAAGTGAAAGTAAAAAATCACCCAACCCTTACATAACCCTCCCTCTCTGCACACCAGTCGGTATCAAATTTGCAAGGAGACAAACTGTGAACACACATACCCATTTTAGATAAAAGTATGCCAAAGAAGATGGAAGTAGGCAAAGAAATAACACATAGATAACAAATAGAGATGTCCATAACTATCCAGGTTTCCAAATTACGATCCCTGAACCACCCATCTTTCCCATTTTTGAAAACAAGATTTCCATCACACATCGAGAAATTAACAACAACATAGACTTTCCATGGAACCAACCAATCATTTCCGGACCATCCATCATTCCTATTTCCAACATCATGATAGACATCCCAACTTTATTCCATTCGAATAGGCCACAAACTTTGAGGCAAATGCATAGAGAAAGAGACATGCCCACATGTTATCGCCATAAAACATAGGGTGGTAAGCCCATCCAGGACCTGATGATACCGACCCGAGCATGTCACCATTCTGACCTCCGAATGCCAAAGACCTCCACTACAACCACCACCTTCAACTGGGGAAATTTTATTAAACATTTTCCTTCCTCCACCACTTGGTGATTTACCTTTGCAGAACCCTCTGTCGCATTAAACACCATACCCCCAACTGCCATCCTTCGCCACAGACCACAGATTCTTGGGACGAGAGGTGGTCTCCCTTTGGTTGATCTTCCCATCTTATCACTCATGTCATAAATCATGACATTTCACACCCCGATCAACGACCTTGATGGATTTCCATTTCCTGCTCTTGAGATTGGGGAGCATCTTGAGACAAAATTTGCAAAAGGGAGTCCATCTCCTCTCGAATATAAGTATCCTGCTATTGATGATCTAAGGTCAAGCCCATGTGCTGACAACCCCAATTGGCCATATAATCCGCTACTCTATTACAAGATCTTAGGACATTCGATGGGATAATATAGTCAAAGAGGGAATTATTTCACTGGTTTCCTGGATCAAGCGTGTCGTTCACCAACTTTGAATTAACTTTTCCCATTTCATTCCCCGATTCAGCGTCTTAATAACTTCTATCACTAGGTTAGAGACTCAATGTTTATGAGCATTGTGAACCTGAGTGAACAAGCTAAGTGTTTCATTGGTATCAGAGCCTCTGGGGCCTCTGGAAAATCTCAGTGCAACTGTTGTCAATGCCATTCCCCATTCCACCATGGTGTCTTATGCGTATCCTTGCGACGACTATTCTGTAACTGTTGCGTCCACATAAACATAAATCACTCTGTGCTGTCACCACCCGAATCACTCTGTGTTGTTACCAACATTTCACCTCTACATTGACATTCTCATCACTGTCGTCATTCCCTACCTTCTCATTGTCCAACAACCACTTTTTCGACACAATTAAAACAACGCTACCATCAAGCATTGTATCTAATTGAAGGGTCAACGGGTGTGAGGTACTTAGCATCATTTCATATGGGTTCGATGTGGGTATAAGTGTTGATTCGATATATACAGATTAAGTGGATAAACCGTGAGCAATGTATATACAACGGGATCAATACACATATATTGGAGGGTCAATGAAGGGTCCAAAAGTCAAGTGGATAAACCGTGAGCAATGTATATACAACGGGATCAATACACATATATTGGAAGGTCAATGAAGGGTCCAAAAGTCAAGGGATGTGAGGTGGATTCTGATGTCGATTCATACATGGACCGATCCTTCTATAAACCCTGAAATTGTGAATCATGAATGGAATCGATACATATATATATATAATATCATAATAAATATATATATATTTATGTTGATAAGTACAACGTTGATATATCATTGTTCAAACGATATCAGGCGACAATTTATTGGGTAGAAATTACATAGTTTCCTTATAAATTAATTTAAGGTATTAATTAATTAAGTTAATTAAAACATTATTAATTATAAAAAAATAAAATGAATAAAAAATTGGTTCCACTAGGAAAAAAAGAACAAATGGGGAGTAATGATGAGAATTCAAAGAAATTAAAGAAGAACTCGACAGAATGCGCAAACACCTTGACAATGTCGAAAGCAAGCAAGACAAATTCGGGAAGAGCCAAGACCAAATGGCAGAGAATATCAAAGAAATTAAGAGCATGATGAGTCAGTTTATGGGCATAGTTAATCCACCTTTTAATCCCTCAACCACGCAAATTCCAAAGACTCTGGAAGGCAAAATTTTTCCAAGTTATGAAATTTCGTCGATGCATGAAAAGCCATGAGTACCACATATACAGTTCGAAGGAAGTCAGTACCATACAAAGTTTCTTGATAGAGACTACCTTAAAATTAAAATAGAATTACCTAAGTATGATGGTAAGGACCATAAAGGTGCCATTATATGGGTAAATAAAATGGAATCCATTTTTGGAGCAAACCCGCCAATAGGTGAACAAGAGAAGGTCATGACCGCATCTAATAACCTGGAAGTGGAAGCATTAGATTGGTTCCTATGGTGGTCTAACAAATGTGTAACTCGCTCATTCAATTGGGAAAATTTTAAAAACGCCTTGCTAAAAAGGTTTCATGACGAAGAAGAAGATGATGTCTATGAAAAAATCTTCCACCTCAAACAGAAAGGATTGGTAAGGGAATACACCCACAAGTGGGAAGTATTAGCTATAAGGCAAAGGGGATTCTTAGATGAAGAGATGCTAAAAATGTATTGATATGTCCTTAAGGATTATATTCGGGAAGAATTGAAATTAAATAAACCCCAAACAATTGAAGAAGCTAGACATGCAACAACAATTATTTAGTGAAAATATACACTCCATAAAGCGCCATATGCTAGTAATGAAAATCAAACAACTACTCAAAAGGCAAGTCAAGTACATCGTCTTTAGAAAACAATAGTAAGTACGTTCCACCACCAATGTATAATGGAGGAAAACAACAGTCAAATGTTGAAAGAAAAAGGGATGGCAAGTGTTGGACATGAGACAAATATTCCTTAGGGCATAGATGCACTACACAAAAAATTTACAACTGTGAAGCAAAACAAGAAGAAGAATCTTCAGAGGATAGATCTGATGAAGAAAACAACGAAAAAGATGAGACCCCTAATCTAGATCCAGAAGAAGAGAATATGCCACGAATTTCTCTAGCAGCCATCACAGGGATAGCTCAACCACAAACACTAAAGCTTAAAGGACATATCAAGAAACAAAATGTTATTGTTTTAATAGATGTAGGAAATACGCATAACTTTATAGATGTAAATGTCGCAAAAATATTGAACATTTTTGCATACCCCATAGCATATTTAATAGTGTGGTGGCAGATGGAAAATGAATAGATGGAGTGGGAAAGTGCCATAAAGTTAAAATGAAACTGAATGAATATGAAATGGAGTCCAGTTTTTATATCTTCCCTTTAGGAGGAGTAGATGCCATCTTAGTAGTACAATGGTTGCAAACACTAGGGACATATTCAGAAAATCACCAAAAATAGTTCGTTAAGTTCAAAATGGATGGAAGGAAGTATAAGTTGTTTTTATATCTTCCCTTTAGGAGGAGTAGATGCCATCTTAGTAGTACAATGGTTGCAAACACTAGGGACATATTCAGAAAATCACCAAAAATAGTTCGTTAAGTTCAAAATGGATGGAAGGAAGTATAAGTTGTTCAGATTCCAAGCCCCACCAACCCAAGTCATTTATGCTCAACAAATGAAAAATCTTATTCACAAGGGAGCCCCGGTATTTTTCGCTCAATGTCAATAGTTAGAGTTATTATTGATGGAAGGGATTCAACATCAGTAAATGTAAAGCCATATCGATACCTCCATCATCATAAAACAAAAATAGAACAATTAATACAAGATCTATTAAATCATGGAGTCATTACGAAAATTAGAAGTCCATACATTGCACCAATAGTATTGGTTAGGAAGAAAGATGGATCTTTCCTGTTGTGTATAGATTATAGAGGATTAACAAAATTACTATTAAACACAAATTTCTGATTCCATTCATTGATGACACATTGGAAAAACTCCATGGCGTATAATATTTCTCAAAATTATATTTGAGATTGGGTTATTATCAAATTCAAGTGAGATTAGAATATGTCAAAAATACTGCATTTAGAACTCACGAAGGGAACTGCAAATTTAAAGTAATGCCATTTGGTTTTAAAAATGCACCAACCACCTTCCAAGCAACCATGAACGAACTCTTCCACCCATACTTGTGAAAAATTGTATTAGACTTCTTCGAAGATATTCTCGTTTACAGTAAGACGTGGAAGGAGAACCTCAAGCATCTAGAGGAAGTATTGTTTGTATTAGAGAAGAATCAATTTTACGCCAAGTTATCAAAATGCAACTTTGGGAAAAAGGAAGTTGAATACATGGGACACGTTATATCCAGGGAAGGAGTCAAAGTGGACCCCAACAAAATCAAAGAAATTAAATAATGGCACAAACCCAAGAACGTATCAAAACTAAGAGGATTTCTAGGATTAATTGGGTATTACAGAAGGTTCATAAAAAAATATGCACATTTGATGGCGCCCCTAACCAACTTGTTAAAAAATAATGCTTTTCAATGGAATAACCAGGCAGACGAATGCTTCGAAAATATAAAAGAAGTGATGTCAACCACACGTGTATTGGAAACTCCAGACTTCTCCAGACCATTCATAGTCGAATGTGATGCTTCAGGGTTTAGAATTGTAGCAGTATTAATGCAAAACAACCACCTTATAGCCTTCTAGAGCAGGAATGTTAACAAATGAGAAATATTGATATCAACTTACCAAAAGGAGATGCTTGCCATCATACAAATTTTAACGAAATGGTGACAATACTTTCTCGGAAGTAAGTTCTCAATCTGAATTGATCACAATAGTCTTCAATTTATACTTCAATAAAAAATATTGTCAAAAGAACAACAAAAGTGGATGGAGAAACTTTCAGCATTCGACCTAGAAATATTGCACAAAAAGGGAAAGGAAAATTTTGTAGTTGATGCACCCTCACATAAGGATGATGACAACACAACATGCGTCGTCTTGGTAGTTGTTCCTAAGTGGTTAGACGAAATATGAGCTGAGTGTGCCAAGGATTTGGATTGTGGTTCTATGATTGAAAATATCAATCAATATGCCAATTTTAAATGGAAAAATGACATATTATGGTACAAAGGTAGAATTTACCTAACCCCATCATCCAAATTCAGAATGAAAATTCTAAAGCAATCTCATATTTCTCTTGTAGCTGGGCATGTCGTATTCTTCGAAACTTACTACAACATTCGACAATCATTCTATTGGAAGGGTGTGAGTAAGGAAATCCAAAAATATGTCGCAAAATGTGACATTTGTCAGAGAAATAAGAGTGAAAATATCCCAACCACTAGTTTGATACACCCGTTACATATTCCAAATAAAAAATGGGAGGAAATCTTGATGGATTTCATTGAAGGACTACCTATGTCTGAGGGTAAGGACAAGATATTTATCGTAATCGTCTGACTCACCAAATATGCCCACTTCATGGAAATAAAAAATAAAAAACTGACAGAACTAAGAAAATTGCGGATGTGTTTTGTAAAAATATTTACAAACTACATGGTTTTCCCAAGGTTATTACCAGTGATAGAGACACAAAATTTAAAGGCAATTTTTGGAAAGATTTCTGCCACCAAGCAAGAATATCTCTCAACATGAGTCCGGCTTATCAACCCTAGACAGATGGTCAAACTGAAGTTGTAAATAAATGTTTGGAAACATATCTATGTTATTTCATCACCGACAAACAAAACAAATGGTCTCAGTGGCTACACTTGGCAGAATGGTGGTATAATACCACCCATCATACTTCAACTAAAATGATGCCTTTCCAAGCCCTATATCACTATGAACCACCGAGGTGGAAGGATTTTGCGCTACTCAATTCTAAGGTACAAGCAGTAAAGGACCACTTACAAGAAAACCAAAGAATTATTAGCTTGCTAAAATAAAGTATAATAGTGGCACGTAGTAGAATGAAGCACAAGCCAATGAACACTGCACCAAAAGAGAGTTCGAAGAAGGAGATTGGGTCTTTGTTATACTTTAGCCCTATAAACAATTATCATTAAAACAACAAGGGAAAAATAAGTTATCTCCTAAATATTATGGAACATACGAAATAATCAAAAAAATAAGTAGTGTGGCCTATGGACTAAATCTACGAGGTAACTGTTGAATCCACAATACATTCAATGTAGCAAGTCTCAAAAAAGTACTGGGGAAAAATCAAACAAAGATACCAAACACTAATGAAGAAGGAAGGATCGTCTGAGAACCTGAAGGCATACTTGCTACAAGAGAGAAGGTACTATGATCCAAGACTATTAACGAGTACCTTATCAAATGGAAAAAACTACCAGAGGAAGACTCATCATGGGAGACAAAAGATTTTCTTCAGCAACACCCAACATTTCCTATGCTTTGAGGACAAATCATTTTTAATGGAGAGGCAATGTTATGAATTAAATATTTCATAACGATATATAT
>APFE031224528.1:56668-67693 GCA_000404065.3 Pinus taeda
GAGTAATGATGAGAATTCAAAGAAATTAAAGAAGAACTCGACAGAATGCGCAAACACCTTGACAATGTCGAAAGCAAGCAAGACAAATTCGGGAAGAGCCAAGACCAAATGGCAGAGAATATCAAAGAAATTAAGAGCATGATGAGTCAGTTTATGGGCATAGTTAATCCACCTTTTAATCCCTCAACCACGCAAATTCCAAAGACTCTGGAAGGCAAAATTTTTCCAAGTTATGAAATTTCGTCGATGCATGAAAAGCCATGAGTACCACATATACAGTTCGAAGGAAGTCAGTACCATACAAAGTTTCTTGATAGAGACTACCTTAAAATTAAAATAGAATTACCTAAGTATGATGGTAAGGACCATAAAGGTGCCATTATATGGGTAAATAAAATGGAATCCATTTTTGGAGCAAACCCGCCAATAGGTGAACAAGAGAAGGTCATGACCGCATCTAATAACCTGGAAGTGGAAGCATTAGATTGGTTCCTATGGTGGTCTAACAAATGTGTAACTCGCTCATTCAATTGGGAAAATTTTAAAAACGCCTTGCTAAAAAGGTTTCATGACGAAGAAGAAGATGATGTCTATGAAAAAATCTTCCACCTCAAACAGAAAGGATTGGTAAGGGAATACACCCACAAGTGGGAAGTATTAGCTATAAGGCAAAGGGGATTCTTAGATGAAGAGATGCTAAAAATGTATTGATATGTCCTTAAGGATTATATTCGGGAAGAATTGAAATTAAATAAACCCCAAACAATTGAAGAAGCTAGACATGCAACAACAATTATTTAGTGAAAATATACACTCCATAAAGCGCCATATGCTAGTAATGAAAATCAAACAACTACTCAAAAGGCAAGTCAAGTACATCGTCTTTAGAAAACAATAGTAAGTACGTTCCACCACCAATGTATAATGGAGGAAAACAACAGTCAAATGTTGAAAGAAAAAGGGATGGCAAGTGTTGGACATGAGACAAATATTCCTTAGGGCATAGATGCACTACACAAAAAATTTACAACTGTGAAGCAAAACAAGAAGAAGAATCTTCAGAGGATAGATCTGATGAAGAAAACAACGAAAAAGATGAGACCCCTAATCTAGATCCAGAAGAAGAGAATATGCCACGAATTTCTCTAGCAGCCATCACAGGGATAGCTCAACCACAAACACTAAAGCTTAAAGGACATATCAAGAAACAAAATGTTATTGTTTTAATAGATGTAGGAAATACGCATAACTTTATAGATGTAAATGTCGCAAAAATATTGAACATTTTTGCATACCCCATAGCATATTTAATAGTGTGGTGGCAGATGGAAAATGAATAGATGGAGTGGGAAAGTGCCATAAAGTTAAAATGAAACTGAATGAATATGAAATGGAGTCCAGTTTTTATATCTTCCCTTTAGGAGGAGTAGATGCCATCTTAGTAGTACAATGGTTGCAAACACTAGGGACATATTCAGAAAATCACCAAAAATAGTTCGTTAAGTTCAAAATGGATGGAAGGAAGTATAAGTTGTTCAGATTCCAAGCCCCACCAACCCAAGTCATTTATGCTCAACAAATGAAAAATCTTATTCACAAGGGAGCCCCGGTATTTTTCGCTCAATGTCAATAGTTAGAGTTATTATTGATGGAAGGGATTCAACATCAGTAAATGTAAAGCCATATCGATACCTCCATCATCATAAAACAAAAATAGAACAATTAATACAAGATCTATTAAATCATGGAGTCATTACGAAAATTAGAAGTCCATACATTGCACCAATAGTATTGGTTAGGAAGAAAGATGGATCTTTCCTGTTGTGTATAGATTATAGAGGATTAACAAAATTACTATTAAACACAAATTTCTGATTCCATTCATTGATGACACATTGGAAAAACTCCATGGCGTATAATATTTCTCAAAATTATATTTGAGATTGGGTTATTATCAAATTCAAGTGAGATTAGAATATGTCAAAAATACTGCATTTAGAACTCACGAAGGGAACTGCAAATTTAAAGTAATGCCATTTGGTTTTAAAAATGCACCAACCACCTTCCAAGCAACCATGAACGAACTCTTCCACCCATACTTGTGAAAAATTGTATTAGACTTCTTCGAAGATATTCTCGTTTACAGTAAGACGTGGAAGGAGAACCTCAAGCATCTAGAGGAAGTATTGTTTGTATTAGAGAAGAATCAATTTTACGCCAAGTTATCAAAATGCAACTTTGGGAAAAAGGAAGTTGAATACATGGGACACGTTATATCCAGGGAAGGAGTCAAAGTGGACCCCAACAAAATCAAAGAAATTAAATAATGGCACAAACCCAAGAACGTATCAAAACTAAGAGGATTTCTAGGATTAATTGGGTATTACAGAAGGTTCATAAAAAAATATGCACATTTGATGGCGCCCCTAACCAACTTGTTAAAAAATAATGCTTTTCAATGGAATAACCAGGCAGACGAATGCTTCGAAAATATAAAAGAAGTGATGTCAACCACACGTGTATTGGAAACTCCAGACTTCTCCAGACCATTCATAGTCGAATGTGATGCTTCAGGGTTTAGAATTGTAGCAGTATTAATGCAAAACAACCACCTTATAGCCTTCTAGAGCAGGAATGTTAACAAATGAGAAATATTGATATCAACTTACCAAAAGGAGATGCTTGCCATCATACAAATTTTAACGAAATGGTGACAATACTTTCTCGGAAGTAAGTTCTCAATCTGAATTGATCACAATAGTCTTCAATTTATACTTCAATAAAAAATATTGTCAAAAGAACAACAAAAGTGGATGGAGAAACTTTCAGCATTCGACCTAGAAATATTGCACAAAAAGGGAAAGGAAAATTTTGTAGTTGATGCACCCTCACATAAGGATGATGACAACACAACATGCGTCGTCTTGGTAGTTGTTCCTAAGTGGTTAGACGAAATATGAGCTGAGTGTGCCAAGGATTTGGATTGTGGTTCTATGATTGAAAATATCAATCAATATGCCAATTTTAAATGGAAAAATGACATATTATGGTACAAAGGTAGAATTTACCTAACCCCATCATCCAAATTCAGAATGAAAATTCTAAAGCAATCTCATATTTCTCTTGTAGCTGGGCATGTCGTATTCTTCGAAACTTACTACAACATTCGACAATCATTCTATTGGAAGGGTGTGAGTAAGGAAATCCAAAAATATGTCGCAAAATGTGACATTTGTCAGAGAAATAAGAGTGAAAATATCCCAACCACTAGTTTGATACACCCGTTACATATTCCAAATAAAAAATGGGAGGAAATCTTGATGGATTTCATTGAAGGACTACCTATGTCTGAGGGTAAGGACAAGATATTTATCGTAATCGTCTGACTCACCAAATATGCCCACTTCATGGAAATAAAAAATAAAAAACTGACAGAACTAAGAAAATTGCGGATGTGTTTTGTAAAAATATTTACAAACTACATGGTTTTCCCAAGGTTATTACCAGTGATAGAGACACAAAATTTAAAGGCAATTTTTGGAAAGATTTCTGCCACCAAGCAAGAATATCTCTCAACATGAGTCCGGCTTATCAACCCTAGACAGATGGTCAAACTGAAGTTGTAAATAAATGTTTGGAAACATATCTATGTTATTTCATCACCGACAAACAAAACAAATGGTCTCAGTGGCTACACTTGGCAGAATGGTGGTATAATACCACCCATCATACTTCAACTAAAATGATGCCTTTCCAAGCCCTATATCACTATGAACCACCGAGGTGGAAGGATTTTGCGCTACTCAATTCTAAGGTACAAGCAGTAAAGGACCACTTACAAGAAAACCAAAGAATTATTAGCTTGCTAAAATAAAGTATAATAGTGGCACGTAGTAGAATGAAGCACAAGCCAATGAACACTGCACCAAAAGAGAGTTCGAAGAAGGAGATTGGGTCTTTGTTATACTTTAGCCCTATAAACAATTATCATTAAAACAACAAGGGAAAAATAAGTTATCTCCTAAATATTATGGAACATACGAAATAATCAAAAAAATAAGTAGTGTGGCCTATGGACTAAATCTACGAGGTAACTGTTGAATCCACAATACATTCAATGTAGCAAGTCTCAAAAAAGTACTGGGGAAAAATCAAACAAAGATACCAAACACTAATGAAGAAGGAAGGATCGTCTGAGAACCTGAAGGCATACTTGCTACAAGAGAGAAGGTACTATGATCCAAGACTATTAACGAGTACCTTATCAAATGGAAAAAACTACCAGAGGAAGACTCATCATGGGAGACAAAAGATTTTCTTCAGCAACACCCAACATTTCCTATGCTTTGAGGACAAATCATTTTTAATGGAGAGGCAATGTTATGAATTAAATATTTCATAACGATATATATATATATATATATATATATTTTTATATAATATTTATAACATATACACTAATAAATAAATATCAATTAATAATTAAGTTAATAATTTAAATTAAGTTAGGTTACTTAATTAGTTTTGAGGAGGCATTAGTCCAAAGGGACAATGTGTCTTTTAGGCTTGCGGCGAGTCAACTCCTATAAATGAGAACTGCCCTAACCTTGTAAACCACCATCCATTATTGAATAATAATATGTGTGTGTGTAAAAATCTCAATGTTTATGAGCATTGTGAACCTGAGTGAACAAGCTAAGTGTTTCACACAATCTGCTGCATAGTAGTGGAGAGCCCGACTCTGGGAATATCTGAACATACCTCCAAAGGTCGCATCTCCCGGATTGCCTTTTGAGGCTCCATGAAATATTAGCTTAATGAATCCTTCAAGGGGGGGAACAAAATTAGAAGAGGAAACCCTTGGGGAAACCAAGAGTTTCCAGGAAAATGAAGCCAACATTTGCAGGGAAATATTTGGCGGCAATAAAATCCTTACTTCATGAGGGGCTACCTGCTAATCATTTGGATTCCATTCCTATGCAAGTATAGTCTCTCTTATGTTTTGTACGATTCCTGTCTAGATATCTATTTGAGGAAGTCTCTGATCTTTGAAGATTCTTTGATTTCTTTCCTTCCATATTGCCTACAGGAGAAAGCCCACTATGAGATTCCAAGCCCTATTGAGGACTGGGCTAGAAAAAATGTTATTCCTCAAGAGTTCAATGGAGGCTCTGATACTAGTACGATCCCGATCCATATAACCAAAAATATACCCAATGTTCCCCCATAGTTGGTCCACAACAAGGCATAAATTTAGGAGATGTTCCATATCCTCCACATCGGCTTCACACATACTACAAAGAGACGGTCCTTGAGTCCCCCGTTTATGAAATTGATCCCAGGTAAGAATTCTTCTCTAGAAGACTAACAACAATAAGTAACTTATCTTCAACCAATATTTACCTGTCCATATTTTCCTCCATATTGGATTGAGATGATCCATTGGTTCGTCTTTGGCTAATTGGTAAGCTTCTTTGATTATAAACATTCCTCTAGGTGAGGATCCCCATCTAAGGATGTTTAGTCCTTCTAGAGTTTCCATATTTCTAGAGTTGAGTTCTTTTATCATCACGTCCCATTGATATGATTATGGTGGATTTGGTCAGTTGCATTTTTCTTTCCATTTCCTCCATGCTATGTTCGTATCCAAATTCCAATAATGTTCAACTAAAGTGAAAAACTGACTGTTAGTAAAAGTGAAAATTTCTGTAAGATCCTGCCAGCTAAAGAGCTTTTCTCTCTTCTACCAAAAGCCCTTCCAGAAACATACCTCTCGCTATCTTCTAATTTCCAGAATGTATGGGATCGAATCAAATCTTTGTTTGTCGCTGCTAAATTCAAAATTGAAGATCCTATCGAGGTAGTCTGGAGTCTTAAAATTTCTTTGGTTGAAGATGTCATTTGGTATTTACGGGTCCATATTGTCTTCCACAAATCCATTCCTCCCTAAATCCATCTCCAGCAAAGTTTCACTCCCATTACCTGTTTAAGAATGTAGGGATCTCGTAACCCAAGACCCCCAACTCTCTTAGGTTTGATAATATTAGTCCAGGCTACAAGTGCCCACATTTTTGCTTCTTGGGCTCCTCTCCGCAGAAATTTCTTAAAAATATTAACCATGTTGGCACATGAAGTTCCAAGTGCAACAAGCCTTGACAGTTGGTAAATGGGCATGGATTATCGCACTTCCTTCACAAGAACAACACGACCAGCTAATTTTAGGGCTCGAAAGGACAATTGAGGGAGTCTAGCATTGATTTGGTCCAAAATGTCTTTCCAACAAAAGGTTAGGAGGGAGTTGACCACCATAGGGATGCCCAGATACTTAGAGGGAATGGATCCAATATTAAAACCAAGAGTACGGGTAAGGAAGGTCTGACTAATGACTAGAGTGTTGAAAAATAAGATGTTTGAATTGTCATTATTGATCACAGTTCCAGAGGCTTGCATAAAATCATGGAGGATGTCTTTAATTTATTTTACTTCATAGAGAGATACTTGGCAGAAAATCATAATGTCATCAA
This sequence comes from Pinus taeda, assembly GCA_000404065.3. Lineage (NCBI taxonomy): Eukaryota > Viridiplantae > Streptophyta > Pinopsida > Pinales > Pinaceae > Pinus > Pinus taeda. Next base: position 63,193 of record APFE031224528.1, read on the forward strand.
AAAAATTATGATGGGTTAGAGGTAGATCATTTCCCCAGAGGAAGATTCCTCTAATTTTTCCTGCGTTAATGTCTAATTTGATATATTACCCTAGGCCTTCCACTTATTTAATAAAGAGGAAGGGGGATATAGTATCACCTTGGCGCAAACATCTAGTACGGTTAAAAGTCTTTGTCAGGGAGCCATTAAGTAATATAGAAAACACTGGTGAGGAAATTAGGGATGAAACCCGGTCTATCCACCTATGGTCAAAACTGAAGGATTTTAAAATTCTCAGTAAGAAAGGCCAATTGAGACAGTCGTAAGATTTGGATAGATCAAGGTTAATCAGCATACCCTTAGCTTTAAGATGTTTTAGGGAATGAATAGATTCTTGGGTTGTAATGATGCCATCAAGAATTTCCTAACCTTGGACAAAACCCATTTGTTCAGGAGATATCAATGAGGACCACAAAGGTTTAAGTCTCCTGACCAAAACATTGGAAATGATTTTATAAATAACATTACACAGGGAAATCGGTTGAAAACCTTGAGGCTCTTCTAATTGAGAAGACTTAGGAATTAACTAAATTATGGAAGAGTTCAGAGTTGGATGTACCTTTTGAGTTTTGTGAGATTCCTCCACCACTTCTTGTAATGATGCCATCAAGAATTTTCTGACCTTGGACAAAACCAATATGTTCAAGAGATATCAATGAGGACCACAAAGGTTTAAGTTTCTTGACCAAAACATTGGAAAGGATTTTATAAATAACATTACACAGGGCTATCAGTCAAAAACCTTGAGGCTCTTCTGATTGAGAAGACTTAGGAATTAAATAAATAATGGAAGAGTTCAGAGTTGGATGTACCTTTTGAGTTCTGTGAGATTCCTCCACTACTTCCGGGATATATTGGCCCATAAATGGCCATGTCGCTTGAAAGAATTCCTCCATGAATCCATCTAGACTAGGTGCTTTGTTCTTGGCCAATCCTTCTACTGCCTCATCGACTTCCTCCAGAGTAACCATTCGCATTAAAGCCATGTTTTGATCTATGGATACTAGATGTGGAATGTGCTATGTGATTTTCTGGATTGCATCAAATCTCTCTTGATTAGGTTCAGAGAGGATGTTATGGAAATTCTAAACCATAAGTTTTTCCATATCATCATGTTGTGTCAGGCGATTTCCATTGGAATATTTTAGCAAAAATATCCTATTTTGTTGACGATGCTAGATCATGGCCTTATGAAAGAAGCAAGTGTTGCATTCCCCTTCTCTAAGCCATTGAACTCAGGATTTCTATTTCGACAATATATCCTCTTATTTTTTTCTTTCCTCTAATTGTGTTGGCAACCATCCTTCCTTTGCAGCTAGGGGTCCCGACCGACCTTCCATTATCATTTGTTGTTGACTTCTTTGCATGCATTCTTGGAGTTGTTGTTGGTCCTTCTAAATGTGACCAAACTCCTCCTTATTCCATATTTGATCTGTTGCTTAAGCTCTTTCAAGAGAAGTTGAAAGCTATGCATGTTATTTAGACCATGAGCATCAAAATCTTACCACCAACTTTCAAGTTTGCTAAGAAATGATGGATCGCGAAGCCAAAATACCTCAAAGTGAAAAGGTTGGTTTCTTGGTGATAATTTTAAATCTATCTCAAGCCTAATCGACCAATGATCGAGTCGAGGCATGGTAAGATGGATACCTCAAATAATAGATCATTGGTGATAAGATCTTCCAAGACCAGAAAGTAATCCAAATGAGGAGCAACTTGGTGGGGTCCCTCGCACTAATTATTCCACATGTATACTCCATTATTGGCAGGGATATCTACTAATTTCAGATTTGTGATCATATCTCGGAAAGCCTCCATTTCTAGATCCTATCTTATGTTTCCTCCTTTTTTCTCCTCTAGTGACATGATAAGATTGAAATCCCCTATGAGAATCCATAATTCTTCTTGAAACATAGTTTTCAGCTTTCCTATATTTTGAAGGAAAGAAGTTTTCTCACCTGGAATGTGTGGACCATAGAAAGATAAGATTACTGCCCAATCTTGAGTGCCTATATACCGTAAATGGCCCAAGATAATTTGGGGCATGCTTACTAAGTAGTCAAAGACTATTTTTGAGGAATTCCATAGGACCGTCACTCCTTCGGCGCTGCCTCGAGCATCTAGGGAAACCACTTCATATGAGAGCCTCATTTTTCCTATGATCTCCTTCAGTCTGAATTTAGAGACCTTTGTTTCTTGAATCATCACTATACTTGGCTTGTCCCGTCTTAACCTTTCTTTCAAATATCTTTATTTTCCCTTGCTATTGAGACCCCTAACATTCCAGGAGAGTATTGTCATTGAGAAGATTTATTGAGTTGGTGGAAAACAACTGAAAGCGGTACCACTCATCCCGAGTTTAGTAGCGGATCACCCGCTATTTGAATTGGTTCCTGTGAATTATTTCGGTCACGCTTCTTACCCCCTTTGCTTGGTCTAGTTTGATATGTGTTTCTTCCAACTCGGGAACCTAACAGATTTGGCAGGTCTGGAAGTTTTTGACTTTTCTTAGCTTGATACTCCTGGAAAGTTTCCCTATAGAGTCTTTTTCCCCCTGGAATAAATATCTCATCTAAATGTCGTCATTCATTTAGTAATCATTTTAAAACATGTCCTTCTATGCTTAGATCTTCCTTGTATCCATTGATCTCCATTGTGGTTTGATATGTTTCAAGATCTGGTCCTTCTTTTTCCCGAGGTTCCTCTTGAGCTTTCCTTTTTGGCTTAGGGTTTGCTTTTGGTGGAACCCTGGTTGCAACCTCCAGCATTTTGGTTGGTGCCTTCAAGCTTTTCCATGTCTCTTGTAGAACCCCAAATCGGTTATGTACTTCCTTGTTATTATGTGGATGAACCATACTTTCTTGAGGCGACTTTGCTGATATTTTCTTATGCACTACTTCCTGAAACTCATAATTTTTCTCCTGTTGTTGTCCGCCTTCCGATGAAACATTGACATCCCCTATGTCCATTTGATTCAAAGGGAATGCCTTGTATAAATGGCCATATTCATGGCACCTCTAATAGCGGAATGATATATGCTCATAATCCAACGGTTGTTTCCATACCTCATCCTAGTATTCTAGCTCTACGAAGTCTGGTAGTGGTTCGGTAATATTCATTTAGATGCAGATCCGAGCGAATGCAATGTATCTCCCATAGCGAGTTGAATCTGCGACTTTAACAAATCTTCCAATGGAATTTCCAATCCCCCCCAAGATCTCAAGATCCCAGATATCAACAGATAGAGAAAAAAGGCGTACCCAAACTGGTGCAACCATAAATTGTTCACGATTTGGGTTATAGCATTCCTCCTAGAATCTCACAAAGAGCCCCGCATTATAATAGAAACAGGGTCTGTTTTAAAAAATTATTTGTTTATCTTCCAGACTCACAAATATTATAGTGAAAAAACCCCAAGCTCCAAATTTGAGGTCAATATGGCCCTTTGGTTGCCATTTCAAGTGAATCCACTTGAGTAGATCTCATTCCAAAGGCCAGATCTCAATATCTTTGCAAATTAGGGAATGATCTTTCATATACTTCCAGTAGTTTTCTAGTTTATTTGTCGAAATCACAAATCTCAACTTCTTAGTTTCCCTGAGAAGGCATTTCCCTCAAATCTATGCTTTCCATTGAGCACCCATGATTGGGCCATCATTAGGACTGACTCCAATGGATTAGGGCACAGATGCACCAGATTTGCCACTTGACTCACCAGCATTTACACTACGATAGGAGGGGATCTCTCTCCTCTCAGATGGCATGCTCATGGGATTTGTTAGGATCCCACAAAAAGGGAAATAAGGTAAACAACTTCAGATCTGACACAAACCAAACCTTAGAAACTTTCCAAAACCCTAGTAGAGCTCATCCTCATGTAGGTGCCTATTGATAATTTCAGGTGGAATTTGAATTAAAGGGTTGTCTTATCATTTTAGTTGGATTATTATTTAAAGTTTATATATATTTAATCAATATATAATTATTGAAAACTTATCATAAATTAAACAAAGAAATTAATTTATAATTAATTAATTCGATGTCCAATGGGCTATTTGAGTGTTTTGGGAGGAGGAATGAAATCCTCTCCACTTAAAATTAAAATCCCACAATATAGTTTATATATATATAATATAATATTATTATAATATATAGGATGAATGTCACTATGTATTTATCATTTAATTATTTGCATAAAAAAAATTCATTAAAATAATCTTTTTCAAAAAAAATATTTCCATTTAATTGTTTTTTAAGAATTTTATTAAGATGAAACTATTTAATTTGTGATGGTTGTAATGTCTTTCCATGTAAAAATAAAATTACATAAAGTACAATTATATATATATATGGAAATCCATGGTATCCTTAATCCATGCTATTCTTCTCTAACATTGCTTATTTAATGAATGCAAATGTTCTTTTAAAATCACAATATCATAATTTTGTCTAATTTATAATC
>APFE031224528.1:68523-104591 GCA_000404065.3 Pinus taeda
TTTCCATGTAAAAAACTATATATAATCTTTTATCCCTTCGCATGAAGGTAATTTTCTTATCGAAGGATCTACTCTCTTCGAGTGCCATATAAAATAGAAAAACTACAAACTCAAAGAGGGAGAATACAAATATTTACTCATATACATATATTAGGGTTTAATAGTGTGTGGCTTGCACAATTGTGAAGTATCAATTTGTACAAAAGTAAATATTGTGATTAAGAAAGGTAAAGTTGCTTTTAATTATATCAAAAAAATACTTATTACTAAAAAGAGTTATAAGTATTGTATTAGTGTATACAAGATTATTTAGAATTTTAGAGAACAATAAAAGTATCTAAATTAAAAATATTTTATAGAAATTATAAAATGTAATATAATTATTAATATGATATTAAAGATGAGGTTAGAAGATGATAAATTACATAAAAGTATTAAGAAATTTTGTTTATTAAGATGGAAAATATGTTTTTTCTATAAATAAGTGTGGTTCTTTTTCTTTCCATTTATTAATGAAATTAGGTAGTAAGGGAAACAAATTATTGATAATATTAATGAAACTAAGTAACAAGGGAAACAAATTATTAAGAAATCTAGAATGTGAGACAACATTTTTATATCCTCAAAAATGTCAAATAAAGAAAGCTATTGATGTAGAAGAATGTTGATGTTATCAAGTTGATGAGCATGGTGTGTGTTTGAAGAAGCTTAGCCATCCATCCCTAGGAAAATAGGTGGACATATTTGATCCAATTAAAAATAAGACTTGGGGTCTAAATCAGATTCAAGTAAGTGTGATTTTTAGGTTCACATTATTAGGACTTAGTTGTTGATCTAGAGAAGGAATAATTGTATTTTCATGTTGCCTTAAATTATGAGGAGATATATTGCAATTATGACTCAAAATATCAAGGACAATATTAAAATTTTTAAGGATTGGGAGACAACCTATAGAAAAAGGATACAAATAGAAAAAAAAAAAAAAAAAAAAAAAAAAAAAAAAAAAAAAAAAAAAAAAGCATAAACTATGTGATCTTATCTTGTAGTTGAAGAACCATACCACACCAACCCACTGCCCTCCCAACCCTCGGCCCTATGGCTATTGATCTTGACCTTCACAAAGTGATAACCAATCTAACTTGCTATAGAAATAGAGGATCACATGTCCCATCATCTCTATTGACTATCATAGGGAGTTAAATTTAAGTTATATGTAGGTTGAGAAACATTTTGATGAGAACAAGCATCTCTTAAAAGTGGTGAACTGTGAACCAAATAAATGGGAAGAAAGGCCAAGGTCGTAAGGCTACCAATAAGAATTCAAGACACCATACTGAAAAATGAAGATCTAACCCAATAGATAGAAATGGGAAAGAAACTACGAAAATGAAAAGAATAAAGACAAATTGCTTCAAGTTACTTGTCAACCAGATCTTAGTAGCAAGGGTGGCCACTACTAAATAGACTTAGTGTACCTGTAAAAAAAAAAGAAGAGTGGTTGGAAGTAATGCACCACATTAGAACCCAAATAATAAAAATATATAAGATAGAGTTTCCAAGATAAGCAAGTTTCCTAAGATGATGAAATTTGTTAGATAAATGCAAGGAAAGAATAAGGAGAACATTCCTATGGCTAATAAGAAGCATGCACTTAAAAACCTATAACCAAAAATTAGGAAATAAAATAACTAATAAATATATAACAAGTTATAAAATAATATGAGGGCATGTTAGGATAAGTAGAGATATATAACTAGCTTTAAAAAGGATAAAAGTCATGGCCCCAATGGGTAGGGGATTGAGTTCTTTGAGGGGTTTTATGAGATTATTGGTGTGGACTTGTTGGTTGTTGCTAATGAATCAAGAAGGGAAGGTAGGGTCCTGGTGGCCTTTAACACAAATTTCCTTGCCCTTATCCTAAAAGTGGATAAACCTTCTTCTTTAGAGGACTTTCGTCATATTTCACTTTGTAGTCCAAAGTTACTGCTAGAATATTAAAGCCTATCATGCTAAATTCTATTTCAAATGAACTTTGGTTTCCTTGATGGGAGATAAATCCATGAAGCCATTGGGGTGGCACAAGAGGGTCTCCATCACATTAAAACTACCATATTAAAGGGAGTTTCCATCAAACTTGACCTCTCTATGGCTTACAATTATGTAACTTGGATGTACATCAAACTTCTCTTGACTCACCCGGGCTTCGTGGTTGGTTTTTTAAATTGGGTGATGGGTTTCAATCAATCAATATATATTTGTTGATCTAGATTGTCATTGATGTCAATATGGCAATATTCTAGGATACTAAATGATGATATGAAGCCAAGGAGAAGCAGAGCAGATCCATGAAGAAAAAGCAGCAAGAAGCCAAGGAGCAAAGCCATCAAGGAAGCCATTGGAAAGAAATTGAAAGCCATTGGAATTCAAGAAAAGGAGCAGTCAAAGAATAAGAGGAAGAGTTCATCAGAAGCCATCAAGGAAGCAGGTTATCGCATATGCCCAAGGGTAAGTGCTATCGGAAGAACAAAGAGCAAGAGCGATATCAGAAGAGTAAAGAAGAAAACATTGGAGGAGCCATATTGGAAGTATTGCATGTAATATATGCCCAAGAAGAACCGATAGGAAGAAAACAACGGAGGAGCATAAACAGAGCTATCGGAGCATTGTATCAGAAGTCATAGGAGTATAGAGAAGCCATAGGAGCGACAAGCCAAGACAAAGCAAATCTATCGCATGTGCCAAGAGTAAGAGCCATATCAGAGATATCGCATGAAATATCAGAAGGAGCAAAGAGGAACACGCAGCGAAGAAAGAGCCGAAAAGAGGAACACATCATTGAAAGAAGAGCTATCAGAAGAGCGGAAGAGTGAAGAGAAGTCACAGGAGCGAGAACCCGAGAGTAAGAGCCATATCGAAGGAATTAAGGAGAAATATCGAAGGAAGGAAAAAACTGTGTAAACCATTTAAAAGTTCACAACGCATCGAAGAAATCAATATTGACAATACTCATCGACGGATATATTATGTGACACTACCCAAAACCCCCAATGCGATATGTACTGCGGACCCAAAACATGTTATGGTAACAACCCTATACAATATCATATCCATTGCATCACAAGTATTGAAGCCTTGTTACACTAAAATCCCTGATTGCGATATAATATGCAGACCCAATCAGAGTATGGTAACAGCCCTAAGGTAATATTGCATCTGCCACATCGCAAGCCTCTTTAAATCCTTGCCACATTGAAATCCGCCGATTGCGATATGTATGCAGACCCGTTGCACCATTATAATATGTCCTAAAGAAATATCACATCCATCGCATATTGCAAGTCTTAAAGAAATGTAATGATGGTAAACTGCGATTGTGATAATACTTGTGGACCCAACAAACCGCCGATTGCGATGGAGCTATGGACCCGACGGATCTATTGACGACTGTTTAATATTATATTGCGTCCATTTCATCTGCAGTATGAATATTGGCCATGTTATGTCGGTGATGATAAGAGTTGCGATTGTAGGATCTCCGAAAGTTGCAATTGTGATTGATGACGTGGATATGGGACCTCATTGGGTATGGTCTCTCCTATGAAATCCTCCATAAATAATGAGTCTATTGTATGAATATTAAAAAAGGGCCTCTCTGATATAATTTTAATATGCAACATCTATTGTAATTCGACCTCTCTTCCAAATGAACGTGTCTTGTGAGCATTGGTGAAATCGAAGAGACAAAGGAAGTCGAAGATCAAGCGAGCGAAGAAGGAAGCCGAAAGGTCGAGTGAGCACAGAGGAAGCCGAAGATCAAGCGAGCAAAGAAGGTCGAGTGAGTGCAGAGGAAGCCGAAGATCAAGCGATCGACGAAGGAAGCCGAAAGGTCCAACTGAAGAAGAAAGGAAGCCAAAGCGCGAGCGAATAAGGAAGCCAAAGGGTATAGCTGAAGAAGAAGGAAGTCGAACATCAAACATTCTGCTGACTGGGTTATTTATTGAAAAGCTCAGACCTGTTTTTAGCAGTGATTTTTAGATAACAGTTCAAAAGGACGCTCTGCGGATCTAAGAAGATTATCTGAGTATGAACAGGGCAGGGTTTTTTTTAATTACACGCACAATTTGAAACTGCGATAGTCACTCCTCTAAAGAAGTCATTCTTGAAGTAGTTACTCCTAAAGAAGTCACTCCTGAAGCATTTACTATGACAGTGAGAACAGAGGCTTGAAACAGAGAGTTGGTTTTTGTGTAGAGCTTAGTGCAATTCATTGTAGACACATTGAAGTTGTGTGGAGACATTATTGGAGATCATGATGGCTATTTGAAATCATCATGAGGTAAATTTTCAGAATCTGTGTGGACAGTATGAAGAGTTGTGAAGACTCCTTCATATGAAGATAGGTTGTTATTGATGATGTAGCATGGAGACTACAGTGACGCTGTAGATTGACAGAATTCATTGAAGAAGATTTTGGGAGCAGACAATTACTATCAAACATGGCTTGACAAGATAGGGTCAGAGCCCTTGGGGTTGGTGCCTTGACAAGATAGGGTTGGTGCCCTAGAGGTTGGAGCCTCACAAAAAGTCCAAGTTGGTGCTTGGCAACATGTTGGAACCTTATATATATTGTATCTGATTTATTGTAAAGATTATATTAGTAAAATCACTTATTACTATTGTTCATTTTGTGTTCTAAATATAAATTATTTAACTGGTAAAAATAACAATTGAAAAGGAATATTGATTCATGCCCCCCTCTCAGTATTTCCAACAATTGGTATCAGAGCCAGTACCTTCACTCAAAGCCTAACAGCTTGAAGGTTGATCATTAGAACACAAATGGCGAAACCAAGGAAGAAAGTCTCCAATCCTCCTAAAGATGTGTCTCCCTCTACCACTGAAATAGAAGTCAATTAATTTGTGGAGGCCCCATGGTTCAATGGAAACCTTGATATATGGGAGGAAATAATGAGGAATTTCTTAAAGACTCAAGGCTTTGAAGTATGGGAATCAGTAATTACTAAAAACATGATGAATAGAGAATCCAAGCAGTACAATGCAAAAGAATGAAGGCAATATTGAATGGGTTGCCGGATTCTATAAAGAACAATTTAGAAAAATGTTGATCAACAAAGGGTATATGGGACAAACTTCATGACCTTCACTCAAAAGGAGCATTGACCATGACCACTAGTCAAGAAGATGATGGAAACCAAGAAGGAAACCCATAACCCATCATAGAAACTGAAAATGAGAATGATGCCATCAAGGCTAAGGAAGACCTAGAAGACGAAGAGAATGAAAAAGATTTTGTAGAATATCTCCTTGCTAAAATTATGGATTCCATGGAAGAGATTATCAATTTGAAAAAGGAAAACCAGAAACTTAATAATAAATCACTAGCTAGTGACCAAGACCAAACAAGGAAGAAAGTTGACCTTGCCAAGCTCCAAGTACAAGAAAGGGATGAATAGCTTGCCAAGCTTAAGAAGGAATTTCATCAAAGCAAAAGAAAGCATCATGAAGAAGTCATATCCATGAAAAATCAATTCGATAAAGCAATGAAATGGGAAGATGCCTTGTCAAACCACCTTGAACAAAGGCACAAAAGCTTGAAAAAACTTGAAGCAAAGATTGGTCAATACAAGGAAGAGGTCTCCTCCCTTAGATCACAACTAGAAGCAGCAAGGTAACAAGCACAAGGAGCTGAGAAGACAATGGGAGCATTGGAAATCATAGAAGGACAGGTTGATGAAGCAGAAAAGGAGAGAAACACCATGATATGTCAACTAAAAGAAAAGGATGGAGAAATCTTCAAATTAAAATCTAACATCAACCTTCTCAAGGCTGAAACATTTAAAGCTACAAGGATCAAGGAAGAAATGGAGAGTAGTCTAGAAAAGGAAAATGAAGAAATCTTTAAAATGGAGTCAGATATCATCTCCCTTAAATTAGAAGCAAATGAAGCAATATGTATTAAGGAAGAGATTGAGAAACAACTTGCTAAGAAAAATAATGATGTGAAAGATTGGAAGAAGAGATTGTCTCCCTCAAGAAAAAGGTTGAAGGGATGGAAAAAACCTTGAAGAGCTCTCAATCCTTGGATGACATGCTCAGCCATAAAAGATGTCCATTTGATAAATCAGGTCTCGAGTATGTAGGTGAATCCTCAAGAAAGAATGATAATGCTTCAAACAAAAAGGATTTGAGGAAGCCAGAAAGAAATGTTGATGCTCCCAGTTCCAACAAAGGCAAGGAGAAGAGTCAAGGAAACGATGGAATAAATCCCACTCCAAGAAGAAATGTAGATGATGTCAAGGATGCGAGAAGCAATGGTTATCATCAAAGGATCTCAAGGAAGAAAGAATTCAGAAGTACATCAAGGAAACCTCCATCTCCTAGGTACCAAAGTTTATTTCTTGGTTATTTCTATGCTTGTACAAACTTTGGACACATGGAAAAAGATTGTAGGGCATATCATAAATATAGATATTATGGTCCCCAACAATCTCCGAGGAACAAGTTTGCAAGAAGAAATCATGAATTATTATTCATGAACAACATAGAATGCTTCAAGTGTCATAACATTGGTCATATGGCACGTAATTGTAACTTGATTTGGGCACCTACCCAAGCTAGAACTATGCCAGATAAGAAAGTTACACAAGTATGGAGAAGGAAGCAAATACAATTCGAAAGTCCCTTGAACTCTCCAGCCAACAACACATGTTGTTGACCTGATCTTCGACAATCTAAGCATTTGATGGGGAGACTTTGCCAAAAGGAAGATCATGCATAAATTTAGGGGGAGCTTATGATGATTAAGCATTCTTGCAGAAGCCATCTATGAATGGGCCTTATGTAATCCTTGATAAGTAATATTGACAATAATTATTTGATGGATCATTTTCTCAGGAACACTCCTTTGAAAGAACATGATCCCTTAACTATCTAATGGACTGTTGTTGAAGATGTTTTTTTTCACTTGATCACTAAGCAGAAATTGGAGTAGTAGAGAAGGCCATCTAATGCTAGATAAATAGGACAAATAACTATGTTTTTGGTATTACAGATGTTAAATGTCTCGACTCGAGGATTTGATGTAAGAACATGTAAATTATGGACACAAATAGAGGCAACCTCCAAACAAACAGATACATCTGGGAATGGATCTTGAAGCAAGAGTAGTTGGCAGCATCTAACAAAATTGAAGCATTGCATAAGGATGCCAATCAGTAAAAAGAATTTAAAAGATAGTCACAGATTGGATATCAAAATCTGCTAGTGGAGATAACTTGTAGAGACTTTTACAAGAACACAAGGAAAATATGGCTCATCAAAAGGACTACAGAAAGGAGAATGTTGTGCAGTCGAATATAGCTCAGTAACTTAAGGAGAATCACAGAGACACAAAGGAACTCGGATATGAAGAGAGATAGAAAGAAAGACATTTTTAGTGGCATTTTCTCTTGATTCGGACTATGAAGGCCTCTTAATTTTTACTATGGAGACAACAGAATATGGATTGAAACATAAAAGCTTGGACTTGAAAATTTGGTGTGTGGCTATTTGCAATCTGTTTGGAAGCATTGAAGTGGGTCATCTTAAACATTGTTGAAGCCATGATAAAGTAGTTTTTTTTTTAGACATGAAGAAGGGATAATGTGCTAGTTGATGATAAGGCATCAATCCTTCTATCTTGAGTAAAAAGAAGAGCACTATGACAGGGGGAGTAACATACCCATGAAGATCTACTATTCATAAAGAATAGAAGCAGTTTGATAGGGGAAGCAGTTCGACAGGGGGAGTCCCTGAGCACTCCTTTGCCATTGATGTCAAAGGGCGAGAGAAGAAGAATATTGCCATCAATGACAAAGGGGGATATTTTTTATCTATATTGTCATTGATGTCAATATGGAAATATTCTAGGATACTAAATGATAATATGAAGACAAGGAGACGCAGAGCAGATCCGTGAAGAAACAGGAGCAAGAAGCCAAGGAGAAAAGCCATCAAGGAAGCCATTGGAAGTCAAGAACAAGAGCAGTCAAAGAATAAGAGGAAGAGTTCATCAGAAGCCATCAAGGAAGCAGGTTATCGCATATGCCCAAGGGTAAGTGTTATCAGAAGAACAAAGAGCAACAATAATATCAGAAGAGTAAAGAAGAAAACATTGGAGGAGCCATATTGGAAGTATCGCATGTAATATATGCCCAAGAAGAACCGATAGGAAGAAAACAGCGGAGGAGCATAAACAGAGTATCGTAGTAGTGTATCAGAAGTCATAGGAGTGAAGAGAAGCCATAGGAGCGACAAGCCAAGACAAAGCAGATCTATCGCATGTGCCAAGAGTAAGATCCATATCAGAGATATCGGATGAAATATAGGGAGGAACAAACAGGAAAACGCAACGAAGAAAGAGCCAAAAAGAGGAACACATCATCAAAAGAAGAGCTATTGGAAGAGCGGAAGAGTGAAGAGAAGTCATAGGAGTGAGAACCTAAGAGTAATACCATATCAAAGGAATTAAGGAGAAATATCGAAGGAAGGAACAAACTATGTAAACCCTTTAAAAGTTCACAACGATTGGAGAAATCAATATCGACAATATTCATCAATGAATCTATTATGTGCCACTACGCAAAACCCCCAATGCGATATGTATTGCGGACCTGAAACATGTTATGGTAACAACCCTATACAATATCGCATCTGTTGCGTCGCAAGTATTGAAGCCTTGTTACACTGAAATCCTCGATTGCGATATAATATGCAAACCCGATCAGTGTATGGTAACAACCCTAAGGTAATATCACATATGCCACATCACAAGCCTCTTTAAAGCCTTGCCACATTCAAATCCGCCAATTGCGATATGTATGCAGACCTGTTGCACCATTATAATACGTCCTAAAGAAATATCACATCCGCCGCATATCGCAAGTCTTGAAGAAATGTAACGATGGTAAACTGCGAGTGCAATAAGACTTGTGGACCTGATAAACCACTGATTGTGATGGAGCTATGGACCCAATGGATCTATTGACAACTTTTTAATATTATATCGCGTCCATTTCATCGGCAGTATGAATATCAGCCATGTTACATCAGTGATGATAAGAGTTTCAATTGCAAGACCTTCGAAAGTTGCAATTGCGATTGATGATGTGGATGTGGGACCTCATTGGGTATGGTCTCTCCTATGAAATCCTCTGTAAATAATGAGTCTATTGTATGAATATTAAAAAAGGGCCTCTCTTATATAATTTTCATATGCAACATCTATTGTAATCTAGCCTCTCTTCCAAATGAATGTGTCTTGTGAGTATTGGTGAACTAGAAGAGATAGAGGAAGCCGAAGATCAAGCAAGTGAAGAAGGAAGCCGAAAGGTCGAGTGAGCGCAAAGGAAGCCAAAGATCAAGCGATCAAAGAAGGAAGCCAAAAATTCCAGTGGAAGAAGAAAGGAAGCCAAAGCTTGAGCGAAGAAGGAAGTCGAAGGGTCAAATGAAAGAAGAAGGAAACTAAATGTCAAACATTTTGTTGACTGGGTTATTTATTGAAAAGCTCAGACCTATGTTTAGCAGTGATTTTAAGATAACAGTTCAAAAGGATGCTCTATGCATCTAAGAAGATTATCTGAGAATGAATAGGGCAGGGTTGTTTTTTAATTGAATGCACAATATGAAACTGCGATGGTCACTCCTCTAAAGAAGTCATTCTTGAAGCAGTTACTCCTGAAGTAGTCACTCCTGAAGCATTTACCGTGAGAGTGAGAATAGAGGCTTGAAACAAAGAGTTGGTTTTTGTGTAGAGCTTAGTGCAGTTCATTGTAGACACATTGAAGTTGTGTGGAGACATTATTGGAGATCATGATGGCTATTTGAAATCATCATGAGGTAAATTTTCAGACTCTGTGTGGACAGTATGAAGAGTTGTGAAGACTCCTTCATATGAAGATAGGTTGTTATTGAAGATGTAGCATGGAGACTACAGTGAAGCTGTAGATTGACAGAATTCATTGAAGAAGATTTTGGGAGTAGAGAATTACTATCAAACATGCCTTGACAAGATAGGGTCACAGCCCTTGGGGTTGGTGCCTCAGAATTGGAAGGATTGGTGTCCTTGGAGTTGGTGCTCCTAAATCCAAGGTTGGTGCCTTGACAAGATAGGGTTGGTGCCGTAGAGGTTGGAGCCTCACAAAAAGTCCAAGTTGGTGCTTGGCAACATGTTGGAACCTTATATATATATTGTATTTGATCTATTGTAAAGATTATATTAATAAAAGAATTTATTACTATTGTTCATTTTGTGTTCTAAATATAAATGATTTAACTGGTAAAATTAACAATTGAAAAGGAATACTGATTCACCCCCCTCTCAGTATTTCCAACAATATTTTTATTCTAACAAACAAGTTTTCCTCTCTCTTTTTCCATTTCGAGAGAGAGTTGAGACAATGATGCCCCTATCTCCTTTACTACTTTTATTGGTAGCATAGGTTATTATTCATCTGGTAGTAGATGCTAAGCATAAAGGCAAATTTCAAGGTGTTGTTATTTCTAATGCTCTAGCAATTACTCATTTAATTTTTGTTAATAATATTCTAATTTTCTATGATGGTGCTTGTAGTGATGTGGCTAAGTTATCTGAAATAAATGATCTATTTGGAATAGCTAGAGCCATGGTGGATAATGACATAAAATCCTCTATTTCAGCGTAAAACGTAGAAGATTATGAAGTGATGAATCTTAATAATACTTTTCTATTTCCCTTTCTAGAAAGAATGCAAGACTAAAATATTTGGGTTTCAACCTAAAACTGAATTTCTACAAGAAAGAAGATTGGCCTTGGTTAATCACAAAGATAGAGAAAATACTAAAAATTTGGATCCTAAGGTGGTTGTTAAGGGCAGAGAGACTTGTTCTAGTCAAATTTGTCTTGGAAGCTATTTTTGTGTTTTGGATGTCAATGGCTTGGATCCCTAGTGGAGTTACTACGGGAGTTTTAAAAATATCTAGAAGTATGTGTTTTAAATTTTATGGGTTGGCTCTCAGGATCACTTCGTCCTTCCATGGGTTAAATGCAATCATATTTTGGTTCCTAAATCGCTTAGCAATTGGGGCCTCAAAAATATTTTCTAGTTAGCAAAAGCTCTGGCATCTAAATGTGGTTGGAGAACCTTGTCTACTTACAACCAATAGACTTAGGTAATTTATCACAAATACATTCACCCTTACTCTCTTGAGGTCTCGGTAAGGTTGAGGGACAAGAGTGGTGTTAGTATATCAATTATTAGGTGTGTTTTTCTTAATCTGATAGAACTTATTGCTTCAAGGTTAGTCTGGAAGGTTAGAAATGGGTTTAAGGTTAGATTGGGTCAGGACCCCTGACCCAATAGCAAGCAAGCCCATCGCTTATTGCAAGAAATTATATATTTTCTCTGAGATAGAGGTGTCTTAAGGCTTTCCCATATCAACAACCATGATTGAACCTCTAAATGGTGCCAAGGCTTGCTAAAAGCTAAATATTTGCAGATTGATCAGGCATTCAGTGATAATTTGAGGGATTATCTTGAAGTTTTGGTTGTGTCTCATATCATACTTCTTGAGAATGACAATGAGTTGGTTTGGGTTCACTCTCCAATTAGCATTTATGCTCCAACAATGGGGTATTTTCACCTGAATATGGCTAGAACAAATGAGTTTAGGGAGTGGCAGTGGAGAGGAGTTTGGAAGGTGAAGTTTCTGAAAAAATCTCTCCTATGCATGTGGTGTATTCTTACAAAAAAAGTCCCTAATTGGGATCTTCTACAAAGATGTCATAAGATCGGCCTTGGTTGTGCTCCCTTTGTAAGTTGAATGTTGAATCCATAAAGCATCTTTTTGTTGATTGCCCTTTCCATTATCATATATGGAATTTGTGTAGTATTGTTTTTTGTTAAGGATGTGTTTGGAAAGGTCCCTATTTTGTGTATTGGATGTCTTAGTTCCAAAACAAGAATAATAAATGTTTGAAGGCTTTGCCTCTGCTTATCCACTAGGGTGTCTAACTAGCCATAAATAAAGAAATTTGCATAAAAATCACTCCTCTCTGGATTGGGCAGCTGCTAAAGCTATGTCCATTCTTTCTCATTATCATCAGCCATCTTCCCCTACCAGGAATAGACTTGTGATTCCAGAGGAGCCTGGAAAAACTCACCCATGGGGAATTTTTAATGGGGTTGAGCAAGGGGAAAATCTCACATGTGGTGGAGGTTTCATTCTTTACTTATGTGACTAGGATTATTTCAAAGTCGGCCTAGGGCTTCGGAATGGAACAAACAATATAGACGAGTTGTTATCTTGTTGCTCTTTAAGGGTTTTTGCTCATGAGAAGCATGATCATCTCCAAGTGTTTGGTGATTTCTTATTAGTCATAAATTAGGTCGATGAGATACAAAAATGTCATTTTTTTCACCTTTCTTGCATATTGGAGGATCTACAAAGGATTAAGCTTTCTTATGTATCTTTTTCTTGCACTCATATTTTCAAGGAATGTAATAGGGAAGCAGATGAGATTTCTAAGGAATTCAGCTAGATTATGGGATTTAGTCCATTGAGGAGGGTTTAAATGATTATCATTATAAATATTTTCATCATCCATTCATGTTCGATGATTTTGTCTCATAGATTTAATAGTTATATCACCACTATGTTTTTATCTTCATATTTTACATGTTGATGTCAATTTTTGATAATGATGTTGAAACCTATAAGGTTGAATACTATGTTATTTTGATAGACTACATATGAGTTGTATTACTATACTCCTATTGATATTTTTTTGTGAGGACCCCTAGGTTCAAATGTTGTAAAGATGTATTTTTATGTTGGGTGGTTTAGTTTTTTCTATTGGCTACTACATGGATCTCGGTAGATGTTTCATGAATACACACTTTGTTTGTGTATATACAAATTGTAATTTTTGTTTAATTCTATAAATTAAATTATGTTTTATCCTCGAAAATAAATAAATAAAATAAAAAAAATAAAAATAAAAAGAAAGTAGAGGGCTGCCATTAAAGGTTAGGAATAAAATAGAAACCCCTTTTATAAGAACATAAAACCTCTATATTAATAGATTTCATATGATTTAGGTTCAAACATCATGTGATAGAACCCAAAAACCACTAGAAATTTAATAATAAGCTAAATACAAACCATAAAAAACTTCCAACATCAATATGTGAAATGAGGGAATGAGGGGGAAGATGGAGAGGGAGATAAGTGTTGCGTTAACTTGGAACTAGAGTTCATCATCTTCAACAAATACATAATTTTCAAATAGGTCAAACATCTTAAGCCTTTTCTCACACAAACATGTCAAATATAAGTACACTAGTGTATAACATGGTTAAAAATTTAAATAAGAAAACAATTCATGACTTTAGCTATTGGGGCCACTTGAGACAATATATTATGCATAAATATAAAAAGAAATATAAAAAAATACAAAAGGTTTTCTTACAATCAATCATCAACAAATGACCCTTGGCATGCTCTTTAAATAAATATCATCAACCAATCAAGTGTTAATCCACAGATCAATATAGCCATTAGTATCAAGGAGAATATGAACCATTGAATAAATTGATGTCTAGAACATATGATGATCATTATATACATAACTATAAATTCATACTAATGCTTGTTAAGGAAATATAGTTTACCTAAAGATTCATTAGACCAATTTTAGATCTTAGCTAACTCCTAATTGTCTAATAAGAATAACATGGGAAAGGTTAAAGGATTTAAAAATGTGACACAATAGGAGACAAAAGGGGGTATTAGAGTTATCCCCCTTAACGAAAAATTCATGAGCTCCTAACATAGTTTGAAGTTTGGGAAACTTTATTTTTGTAAGAGACTTTGTGAAAAAAATTACAACTTAATCATGATTTGGGAAAAACAACACTTTGATAACACAATATTGAGTATTATTTTTTATGAAGTGCACACATAGCTCAATGTGTTTGTTTTATTGATGTTGAACTAGATATTCAACAAAATTGATGGCACTGTTGATTTTCACACCAAAGCGTGGTTGAACGCTACTACTATAATCCAAGCTCTAAAAGGATTTGTTAAAGCCACTATGTTTCTTGACTTGCATTAACTATTTCTTAGTACTCTACTTCTACTTGAAAAAAATAAAGATCGTGTTGCTTCTCACAAGACCAAGTGATAGTTCTAGAATCATCACTGAAAACATAACCTATAGTAGACTTGTGACCATCAAGGTCACCATGCCAATTAGGATCAATGAAATCAACTCAAAAATGAGCTCCCCTTGAACTGTAATGCATCCCAAACTAAATTATACCTCAAATATATCAAAGTATCTCTTTTGCTACTTTCCAATGGCTCACATGGGGTTTTTGCATATATAACACAATAAGATCAACATTAAAGGAAATATCAAGATAGGTATGATTCAAATATAAAATGCTACCAACTAATTATACAAAATAGCATCTATTTTAGGTTTATTACAGGTGACAACAAATTTGACTCTATCCTAGAAGGAAGATGGGGTTGGTTTACAATATTCCATGCAAACGAAGTGTAGAATGTCACATGTGTACTTAGACTAAGAAAAATTAAATTCATTCCTTGATTTTCCACATTTGGAGGCCAAGGAAACAATGTAAATATATTAATTCAATCATTTTAAAATTATCCTTAAGGATGGATTGCACATGGTTTAAAATTTTTGGGTCAGTAAGAATAAATTCATCAATGTAAAGACTAGGTATTATGATATGGTTACCTACTTTCTTGGTATAGACATTGGGGTCAAAGTTACATTTAGAAAAGCTAGTGTCAGCAAGTTAGCAATTCATTTTAACATACTGAGCCTAAGGAGCTTACTTAAGACCACAAAGAGATTTCTTAAGTAGAAAATAAGGTTGAAGTCATTTGAAACATAGTTACGAGGTTGTTCCATGCAATTTTCTTATTTCAAATACTCACGCAAGAAGGTAGATTTAACATCCATTTAATGAACCTCCCATTTATGTGAATCATCAACGGATAGAACAACATGGATGGAATTCATTTTGGCTATGGGGGAAATGGTCTCATTATAGTCAATCCCTTCAACTTGAGATAAACCCTTTATAAAATAGCCTTGCCTTGTGTCTTTCAAGACTTTGATATGCTTCATACTTGTATCAAGTGATAGAAAAACATCAATGGAATTTATTTTGACTCTGGGGGGAAAGGTTTCATTATAGTCAATCATTTCAACTTGAGAGAAACATTTTATAAACTAGCCCAGCCTTATGCCTTTCAGGACTTCAATATGATTCATACTTAGTTCTATATGCCAAATTGCATATAACAAGATTTTTTTCTTTTTGAAGAGGTACAAGATCATAATCATTCACCATTAAGGAATGATATTATTCATTCCTTGTAGGTGGCCAAAAGCTTCTACAAATGTTACTAGATCATAAATCTCTAAAACTCAAGCCAAAAGAGAGGAGGTTTGCTAAAATTATGAATATGTATGACATTGACCTATAGGATCACCAATAATATCATTGATTTATTCTCATATTGTATGAATCCATTTGAGAAGCAGTGATGCTAGTTTAGGATCATGTTCAATGGATCCAAATAATAGAAGGCTAGAAGGTGGAGGTGGATTTTCATCCTCACCATCATCATCTGATGAAGAAAACATAATAGGAACAATAATAGAAAATTTGTTAAGAGAGGATGGCATAGATGTTGAAGGTGAATCACAAGCCAAAGGTGGCACAAACATTGAATTTGTCTCATAGGCCAAGATAATTTCATTAAAATTTACATCTCTCCTGGTAATAATTTCATTGGAATTAGGTTAATGAATCCAATAACCTTTTACATCATAAAATCCAATAAAAATGAACTTCTCACTTTTCGGTTGTGATACTTTCCTTTTCTCAACAGGAATATGAGCTTGTGCTTCACTAGCAAACACATGAAAATTACTTACATCTAGTTTAATTTTACTCCATTCTTCTTCCACCATTAATTTTTAAAGCCTTTGTGGGAGCGTGATTGACTATGTAATTGATACAATTAATATCTCCCCACCCCACAAAAAGGAAGATGTATTCTTAGGTTGGAACATGCAAGTTGGCATTTCCTTTAAAGTGATATTCTTTCTCTCAATGACATAATTTTATTGTGGTGTACGTGGAGCAATATAATGCATTTGAATGCCTTATGTAGTTCAATAAGTTTTAAATTTCTTGTTAGCATATTCGCCTCAATTAACTACTCTTAACATCTATAATTGATGTCCATATTATTTTTTTGCAACAACCTTGAATTCCAAAAAAAATGACAAAGCGTCACTCTTAAGTTTTGAGAAATAAAACAAAGTGTGGTTGGAGAAGTCATCAACGAAAGTTAAGAAGTACTAGAACCCATAGAAAGAAGGAGAAGGGAGTGGAGAACACAAATTACTATGAAGAATTTGCAAGGGGGCTATGACGTGGCAAGTGACGCATTTGTTAAAACTATCCTAACGATGTTTTCTAAGAATACAACCAAGATCTATGTAAAACCAAGGATGAATAAATCCATGAATTGAATCAATTTTCATTAAAGTGACCCATTCAGAAATACAATTAAAAGTGACATTTTGTTTCATCTTCCAAGAGGTCCAAATGACTCTTCCTATCTACGATTCTTCATATTCCTCCTATATTATTATTTACAATATTGATTGCAATTATCATAATCCCAAGGATTAGGTATCTAACATTACCCCCTTCATCTAAAGGAGTGTTTATAAGTCCAAGAATATTTATAAACTTCAAATTGTATTTCATGTTGATGTGCTTGGTTCAATCATGTAGGATATAATTTTTTGCCAACTTGATTGAAAACTTGTTATTAACAAAAAATGGAGTAAAATTCACCTAATTATCCTACAGATCCTATAGTATCTTATTGAGCCACACAATCTCCTTTACTACCTTTGTAACAACCACATACTTTTCCTTTGTATTGGAATTTATTGGAATGCATTTATTGCATGATCTCCAAGAGATATTTGTTGATGTAAGACTCATGAGGTATCATGAAGTAGATACTCCATTCTCCTTTTCCCCATCAATGTATGAATTTGAATTCCCATTTAGTTTGAATTAATTTATCTTAGAGTATTTGAGTCTTGTTGACGGTGTTAGACCCACCAACATTTAGGGGATCTCCCCGGTATGAAGTCCCAACTAGACCTCACACCATTTGGTGTAGGAGTCCCATTCAGTACAATGGCCTGGTTGCCATTATCTTAAAGATATGCCTAAGCTCTTGCTTGTTAGCACTTGAGAGTGGTTTGCTTTGTATTCGAATAGCGAGGTTTGTGTGCCTGGTGAGTGCTTAGTGTTGCTTGTGTCAAAGTTTTTTCACTGCAGAGGGAGAAGGTGGAAGTGAGTCTCAGGTTGAAAGGGAATAGTCCCAACTCTGCTAGAGACACACAACACATTGAGACATGCACAGCTTCCGGTGGAATAGTCCACACAGATGCGATAGTCCTAAACAAAAGGTGAACAGATAGCACGTACAACACCCATCGGAATATTCCACACGAGTTTGATGGGCATTATAAAATTTTTACAAGAATGAATATGTAGACTGTCCAGCGGGATAACCCACATGGGCGAGACAATGTTATCAACTGATACAACACATTTTCAATAGAATATGTAATAAAACAACTGAAATACTTCAATTGTCTTAATACAATTTAAAGCAACATGCATTATAAGCGTCCAAAGAATAGTCTTACAACAAATACAATACATGTGAAAAAACATGTTGGCCTATTAATAGGTTTCTGAATTAAGCAAAAGTTCCAAGAAACATCCATACACCATTACATCACTAACCCCAATAGCGAGGCGTTGGAGCTACAACTCGCTCCTCAAAGAAAATATTACATACTCTCAAGTCTATGTGGGAGGAGCTAAGGTGAAAAATTCTTTTGCATGCACAAATGAGGGGTATATATAGCCAAGGGTGAAACTGTCCCTTGTGACTGTTGGGCTTCCCTCACTGTTTGACTTACAAGACTCTTCAACTTTACATGACTCTCTACCTTTACATGTGGGTCTCTTGGACTTCCACGTTACATTACATTGATTACAATAGTATGGCCCACAGTAGTGATGTGGCCGAGATGACTCATGACATGACTCGACACGATAGTACTGGTATGTCCATGATGATGGTGGTGTCCATGTCGAGTCATAGTGTTGCTAAGTGATGAGAGTGCTCTTGGTGTATCATAGCTTCACCTCCACATGGCAAGGTGTGCAAAGTCTTTGATGGTATTCATGTTTGCTTAATAGTTCCTTCATTTGCATGTGTCTCCTTCGCTTTCTACTTGGTACACTTCATGTTTTCATTCGTAATTGAACAAGTCTCCTAGCATGCACTCCTTGTTCATCCCGTTCATCGTCACGCCATGTCTCTTTCATGTACCTATATCTGCAATCACTCATGACGAGACGACATCAAATCCAGAACTATCATATTCTACCATGGTGCATTGTCTTTCTCTTTTGGATGCAGGTGACCGGGAAAGAGAACAAGGCTCTGAAACTGCGAAATGTGGACTTCAAGTCGAGATCCGAGCTCCGAGAATTTTCCATGAAAATTTCACAGAGGTCATTGGGAGGCTAAGATGGGAAATCCAGATCAGCAATGACTTTCTGAGAGATATGGCTAGGATGGAGGGTAGATCTACGCAATTTTCAGGGGGTTAGTATAGGCAGCAAGGGGAGACTGGCAGCAAAAATTGTGCAATTTCTCCGGGGAGATGGCAGCGGGGTACGGGAGGCTGCTAGAAAAAACTACGCAGAGCTAGGAGGCTGGCCTGCTGGACATCCCTACGCAATTTCTAAGTTGAACGGGATGCTGGGCAGTTGGGATACTTCTCATGAAAACTGCATAGTTTTCAGGATGAGCAGCAGGTCGACTGATAGGGTGACTAACTGGAAAAACTGCACAATTTTTTAGGGTAGTGCAGTGACAGACAATGGGTGTCTGTCTGACATGTCTACGCAGTTTCTTCAGTCAGAGGAAGCAAGGAGGAGTGAGGCCCAGGGTCACTATCCGGTCAAACTCTCCAATTGACCAACTAGAAGCTTGGTAGACAATGCTTGCAGGTAGCGCAAATTGAGATGCCTTGCAGGGAAACTTTTGCGTTGTTCAAAGTGACAGTCAATCGAGTCGATTCCAAGATTGCACGGTGTAGACTTCCTGGGAGGCAACCTCAAGCTCTTTTCAATTCTGGGCAGCAATACATGCTCACTGAGGGCTAAGACTGTGCAGTATAGCTCAGCAAAGGTCCAACTGTTGGAGGGTGGTTCGGTCAACAATGTTTCGACAAAATGACTCAGTGTGTGAACGAGTGACTTCGTACATGCATGACCTTGCAAAAACACACTTAACATGACTTGACAACAAGACAACTTGAACCATCAAGACATCATACACTCAGTGTGACTGATCGATGGGTGCGAGTGACAAGCGCAACACTTGTGATAGATCGTTGACCGATCACAACGGCACTTGTGTGATAGTGCTTATAACATCGTGTGTGTGTGTGTGATAGATGTTTACATAGTGAGCACAACTCAAACACAACCTTCAACATCACCAAAACAAAGTCGCAAACATGACATAACAATTAACATGCAGAAGACGACAGTTGGTCAAAGAAGTGAAAAGGAAGCAAGACATGTAGAAGAAACACATAAAATAACTTTTTGTATTTGCGCACATGCATGTTACTAAGGACAAGATGATATGACAATGACAGGAAGTCATGCAAACTTAGCTAAGAGGTGTACTTCAAAATGTGTTCTTTACTTACCAAACTTACCCTCAAGATTATCATGCATTCGACGAAGTTTGCATGTGGTCCTAATCTTTTCCATTACTTGGTTCCTTGGCCCTTCTTCTTAACTCCTTGGAAGTGATTTCAACTTGTCACCTTTTCTTGTAGTCACTGAGAGATAGATCTATGCAATTTTAGTGGACAATGAATACTGCCGGAATGAGGCCCTAGTAGGCTTGTCTGAGTAGTTTTTGCATGCAAGAGAGTCAGGGCAGCTTGGATAACATTGCGCAGTTTTGAGGCACAGAACACTGCTATGGGATGGGGGTCCTGAGAGGACATCTCTGTGCAATTTCTGAGTGCAGTGCAACTTGACTTCTCTGCGCATTTCTGGAGAGTAGTGTTGGCTACCTAACTTCTCTGCGCATTTTTAGAGAGCAGTGCTAGCTTGGGTCTCTACGGGTTGCAGGGTTTTAGCAGGCAAGGGAGGTTGGTGTCTCTGCGCAATATGGGGTTTCAGAAGGCAAGGGAGGAAGTTTGATGGTTGCAGAAGCAAAGCGCAGAGTTCTGGGAAACTGGATGATGCTAGGTTGCTTGGGAAAATGGCTAAGTGTGAGATTAGTGAAACATATGTAAACATTGATTGGACTTGACTGTGATCGTACACAGACACTTAGTGACACAATGTAGACCATTCAGAATACATAAGACATACTTTTATTGATGCAAAAACCTTCGTGACAAGAGTGCGTGAAGTGAGTGTGAAACATGTCTATGTGATGACAACCACTCATGCACACATGCTTTCCCTTAAAGCAAAATAGCATTCCTTTTGCATGAAAAACAACAACCCCTATGCCCAAAAATGACACTTGTTGCCTAAAGATGAGAACATGGATAACTCTTATGATTAAGGAGGGGAGATTGAAGTCATCAGCTTACCAATAAGTGACCAAGGATGATCGATCGCAGGATCGAAGGTAGGCTCCGAAATTTTCATGCAAGCCAAAATTTTGGAGGGTTGTTGTAGCTGCTACAACACTTGGTGACACACTGGTAGAACTCCAGCTCTCTGTATGGACGTTGTTTTGTGAAAAATGAGTCTAACCCTTCCGAAAGTATTGTTCGATTCTTTAATCATCATGGTTTCCACACTAGCTTGGTTGAAAGATGTAGTCCCTACCATTCTCTTGATCAACCAGCACACATTCCAAGCCAAGTCAACTTAGTTATTTTGATTGGGGATGAGGGGCATATTGGTGCACAAGTAATATAATTGTCAAAGTTTAAGTTTCATCTCTAGTGTTTCTCCACTACCAGCAGGCCTTGAAAATACCCCGATGAAGTCACGCAAGAACACAAGCATCGCTCCGCTGCCAGCAAGCCTGGTTATTACCCCGACGGAGTTACTTGCATCACCTTCCTGCACAATAAGCCTTTCTCTTCTTTCACCTTATTCATTTTTCATTTTTTCAAATAATTGTGCATAGGCACTTATTTTTTTCGGAAGCGAAAGAGGGATCCCAACTTATTGACAGAAGAAAAGGTTATTCCTTCAGAGAAGTACATTATGTCTACCTCTGACATACTTGTTAATGTTTTCCCCCTCACCTTACTCTACTTGAATGAGTTGACAAGAGTTAACCCAAAACAACCGACTAGAGTATGTGGTACTAGTTAGAGTGCAAGCGTTGTGTTTTCACCAAGACTCACTCTAAATAGAATGTATTTTCCATCAAGGCATCATCAACTGAAGACAATATGCTCTTCATAAAGAGAGAGGACAACAGATAACCAAGTGTTGATAGTTGTGTAAGTCCTCTTAGATTTTCCCAGCTTATCTCAAGATCCAAACACAATTTCACAAGAGGCTAACCTACAGGTACAAGAAAGCAAAGAGAGAAAAAAGCAAAAAGCAGAAGTAAAGCGAAAGAAAAACAAGTAATCAAAGAAAGAAAGAAAGCAAACCAAACCAAGTAAGCAAGAAAACAAACATGCAAACCAAAAAGAAAAGAAAAGCAAGAAGCAAATAAGCAAATACTACTCCTACTCCTATGCTAAACAGTGCATGGGCCTACTCACGTGAAGTGATATTTCCAATGCAGCCACCAGTGCATTGGCTGACCCATGTTGGTGAAGGCATGGTTAGCAAGAAATATATGCATGTAAAGTAGTGAAAAAGAAAGATATATCAATGAAGACCAACAAACTCTGAGTTCTAAAACATCCACAGAATAGAAAAGAGTGAATGCACAAAACAAACATTATGCAAACATACCATGGTGTTGCAATGCACTGCGTGCAGATGGTAAAAATGCACACTCTTTGGACTGTGACATACGAGCAAAAATGAGAAATACCAATAGCTTATGCTTTGCAAGCATGCTCGTTGTGTAAGATTCCTCCAAAGCTTGAGCAATGGGATCATGTGATTTGAGTGGAGGAAGCAAAATCTGGGTGTTTGGTTGATCTTCAATGCGAAGTAGAGAGTGATGAGGAGCCTTGGGTGATTTATAAATTTTCTGATTGGAAGTGGAACTAACCCCAGGACAACGAGGGCCTGACATAACCATCAGCCCAGGCTGAAGTGCCTCAACAGCTTGAAGTGGCCTAGATAGATTAACAACGAGTGAATCAACATCGTGATCAAATGAAGAAGTCCAAAGATCATGACAACCACGATCAGAAAATTCGGGATGTTCATCGACATCCTCATGATTTAATGAATCATGCAGAGGGGTAGATGAAAAGCAAGGATGTTCACCCTCTGCATTTTCATAAATCATAGATGATAGATGGGACAAATTTCCAGAGGAAGATGTGTCCTCTTCTCAATGTAATGATAGACTGATATCCGGTGTGTCCTGTGAATGGTCGAAAGTAGAAACATATGGAAATGAGTTTGCATAGGGAGGATCAAAAGTGGTGGGATCACAAGGGATGCCAGGATAGAGTGGATGAGGTGCGAATGGAAGGGAGTCATCCTTCACCGCGGGTTCTTCCTTAGATTCCTGCACACACTCATCATGAATGATAACATAGGTTGGCTGCAAAACACTGGTTTCGTCAAAAAATTGATCCTTTTTCACAACAAGTGTGGAGTTCAGAACAAAAGAACACAGGACAATACAATCTGGAGGATCAACAAAACATAAGGACGAAGGTTGAGGTAACAAGTCCACATGACAACCAGTAGTCTTGCAAGCCAAATCTATGCAGATATAAAGAGAAGGTGGGGTAGGAGGATGTGACAGTTCAACAAACTTGTGTGCATGTTCTCCCACATCACTCTGCGGGGGTGGATTTGTTTAATGAGGGGAAGGCGGACAACCACTTGTGACAACAACTATGTCTGCCTATGATTGCGCAACTCCATCACCAAATTGTGCTAGGAGGGGTTTGAATGCTTCTAAGAGTTGTGGATTTTCAGATATGTAAAGAAGATGGTTAAATCTTCCATTGAGGAATTCCCAATCAATTTCATATTTAGGAAATCAATATGCAATATTACAAAATCGCATGTAAAATTGTTCAACGGATTCATCAGGTGCTTTCCGTAATTTTAGAATTTCTTTATTGAGTGCTTTATGATCAAAATTATTGAAAGCATGGTCTATCTCTGCGATCAGATGATGGAAAGAGTGAATATATTTTTTTGGTAGCGTGGCATACCAATGAAGTGGGTTCCCTCGAAGTGTGTATGCGAACAACGAGTAGGTCATGTAATCTTCAAAGATTTCATGCCTTTCACAGGAGCCTACAACGCCGACCACGTGTCTAACCAAGGCTACTTGGCGTCCACCATTATATGTTTTACATGACAAGTTATTCCAGAGCTCTTTCGAGATCTCAAAGTCGTTTTCATAAGACGTACACTCCAGAAGATAAATTGTGGGTTTAGTCATGATAAGTATGCGGAGATTCAAAACAGATTGTAAGGACTCAGCTTGTCATCTGGCCCTCTTTCTAATGCCAGAAATGTTGACAGTGTTGGACCTGCCAACATTCATGGGATCTCCTCGGTATGAAGTCCCAACTAGATCTCACACCATTTGGTGTAGGAGTCCCATCTAGTATGATGGCTCGGTTTCCATTATCTTGAAGATATGCCTTAGTTCTTGCTTGTTAGCACCTGAGAGTGGTTTTCTTTGTCTTCGAACAGCAAGGTTCGCGTGCCTGGTGAGTGCTTAGTGTCTCTTGTGTCAAAATTCTTTCACTGCAGAGGGAGAAGGTGGAAGTGAGTCTCAGGTTGAAAGGGAATAGTCCCAACTCTACTAGAGACACACAACACATCAGAACATGCGTATCTTCCAGCGGAGTAGTCCACATGGATGTGGCAGTCACAAACACAAGGTGAACAAATAACACATACAACACCCAGTGGAATAGTCCACACGAGTGTGATGGGTGTTATAACAATTTTACAAGAATGAATTTTCCGAGTGTTCGAAGGGATAGCCCACACAGGTAAGACAACATTAGCAACTAATAAAACACATTTCCAATAGCATATGTACTAAAAAAACTGAAATAGTTCAACAGTATTAATATAAGTTAAAGAAACATGCATTACAAGCGTCCAAAGAATAGTCTTACAAACGAATACAATACGTGTGTGAAAACATGTTGGCCTGTTAACAGGATTTTGAATTAAGCAAAAGTTCCAAGACATATCCGTACACTATTACATCACTAACCTCGATAATGGGATGTTGGAGCCACTACTTGCTCCTCAAAGAAAACATTACAGACTCTCAAGGCCATGTGGGAGGAGCCAAGGTGAAAAAGTCCTTTGCATGTACAAATGAGGGGTATATATAGCCAAGGGTGAAACTGACCCTTGTGACTGTTCAGCTTCCCTCATGACTCTTTGACTTACATGACTCTTTGACTTACACGACTCTTCAACTTTACATGACTCTCTACCTTTACATGTGGGTCTCTTGGACTACCACGTTACATTATGTTGATTACAACAGTATGGCCCACAATAGTGATGTGGCCAAGATGACTCATGACATGACTCAACGCGACAGTGTTGGTATGTCCATGTTGATGGTGGTATCCATGTTGAGCTGTAGTGTTGCTAAGTGATGAGAGTGCTCTTGGTGTATCATAGCTTCACCTCCGCATGGAAATGTGTGCGAAGTCTTTGATGGTATTGGTGTTCGCTTGATAGTTAATTCATGCGTATGTGTCTCCTTTACTTGCTACTTGGTATGCTTCATGTGTTTGTCTATTCGCGAACAAGTCTCATAGCATGCGCTCCTTGTTCATCCCATTTGTCGTCGCGCCATTTTTCATTCATGTACCTATCTCTTAAATCACTCATGACGAGACAACATAAAATCTAGAAATATCCTAGTCTACCATGATGCATTGTCTTTCGATTTCGGAAGTAGGTGACTAGGAGAGAGGACAAGGCTGTAAAACTGTGCAAGGTAGATTTCAAGCTAGGATGCAGGCTCCAGGCAATGTCCATGAAAATTTCATAGAGGTCACTGGGGGGCTAAGATGGGCAATCCAGAACAGTAGTGAATTTCTGCAGGATTTGGCTCAGCTGGAGGGCAGATCTGCGCAATCT
Source organism: Pinus taeda (assembly GCA_000404065.3). Lineage (NCBI taxonomy): Eukaryota > Viridiplantae > Streptophyta > Pinopsida > Pinales > Pinaceae > Pinus > Pinus taeda. Next base: position 93,990 of record APFE031224528.1, read on the forward strand.
TTTCAGGGGGTTAGCGTAGGCAACAAGGGGAGACTGGCAACAAAAACTGCACAATTTCTTGAGGGAGCTGGCAGTGGGTTGCAAGAGGCTGATGGTAAAAAATGCGTAGGATTGGGAGGCTAGCCTACTAGACATCCATGCGTAGTTTCTGAGCTGAGAAGGATGTTGGGAAGCTAGGACACTGCTCATGAAAATTGTGCAGTTTTCAGGATGAGTAGCAGGCTAGTTGACAGGGTGACTGGATGGAAAAACTACACAATTGTTTAGGGAAGTGAAGTGACAGACAACGAATGTCTGTCTAAAATGTTTGTACAGTTTCTTTAGTCAGCGGAAGTGGGCATGCTTGGCAGCTTCTACGCAATTTTTTGGAGGAGTGAGGCCTAGGGTCACTGCTTGGTCAAACTCTCCGGTTGACCAACTGGAAGCTTGGTTGATGATGCTTACGGGCATCGCCGATTCACATGGCTTGCTGGGAAAATTCTATGATGTTTTGAGTGACATTTAGTCAAGTCGATTCCAAGATTGTGTAGTGTAAACTGCCTGGGAGGCAGCCTCAAGCTCTATGCAATTTTGGGCAGTAATACATGTCCACTGAGGGTTGAGATTATGAAGTACAGCTCAGCGGAGGTCTAGTTGTTGAAGGGTGGTCTGGTCGACAGGGTTTTGACAAAATGACTGATTGTGTGAACGAGTGACTTTGTACATGCATGACCTTGCGAACACACACTCAACATGACTTGACGACAAGACACCTCGAACCATCAAGACAACATACACTTAGTGTGACTGACTAATGGGTGCGAGCGACAAGCGTGACACTTATGATAGATTGTTGAAGGACCACAACGACACTTGCGTGATAGTGCTTACAACATCTTGTGTGAGTGTGATAGATGTTTACTTAGCAAGCACAACTCAAACACAACCTTCAACATCACCAAAATGAGGTCACAAGCATGACATAACAATCAACATGCCGAAGATGATAGTTGGTCAAATAAGTGAAAAGGAAGCAAGACATGTAGAAGAAACACATAAAATGACTTTTTGTTTTTGTGCACTTTCATGTTACTGAGGACAGGATGATATGAAAATGACAAGCAATCCTACAAACTTAGCTAAGAGGTGTACTTCGAAAGGTGTTCTTTACTTACCATACTTACCCTCAAGATGATCATGCATACGACGAAGTTTGCATGCGGTCCTGATATTTTTCATTCCCTGGTTCCTTGGTCCTTCTTCTCAACTCCTTGGAAGCGATTTCATCATGTCACCTTTTCCTATAGTCATTGATAGGTAGATTTGCGCAATTTCAGTGGACAGTGATTATTGCCAGAATGAGGCCCTGAGAGGCCCGTCAGCGCAGTTTTTGCATGCAAGACAGCCAGGGCAGCTTGGACAACATTACGCAATTTTGAGGCACAAGACACTACTGCAGGATGGGAGTCCTAAGAGGACACCTCTGCGCAATTTGTGATTACAGTGCAGCTAGACTGCTCTGCGCATTTCTGGAGAGCAGTGTTGGTTGCCTGACTACTTTGCGCATTTTTGGAGAGTAGTTATGGTTGGGGTTCCTGCGGGCTGGGGGGTTTTAGCAGGCAAGGGAGGTTGGTGTTTTTGCACACTATGGTGTTTCAGCAGGCAAGGGAGGAATATTGATGGTTGCACAAGCAAAGCGCAGAGTTCTGGGAAGCTAGATGAGGCTAGGTTGCTCAGGAAAATGGCTAAGTGTGAGATGAGTGAAACATATGTAAACATTGATAGTTCTTGACTGTCATCACACATAGACACTTAGTGACACAACGTAGACCATCCATAATACATAAGACACAGTTTTCTTGATGCAACAACCTTCGTGACAAGAGTGCGTGAAGTGAGTGTGAAACATGTCTATGCGATGACAACCACTCATGCACACATGCTTTCCCTTGAAGCAAAACAACATTCCCTTTGCATGACAAACAATAACCCCTATGCCAGAAAATGACACATGTTGCATAAAGATGAGAACATGGATAACTCTTATGATCAAGGAGGGAGCTTGAAGTCATCAGCTTACCAATAAGTGACCAAGGATGATCGATCGCAGGATCCAAGTTAGACTCCAAAATTTTTATGCGAGCTAAAATTTTGGAGGGTGGTTGTACCAGCTACAACAAGTCCAAAATCTTGATTTCCATACAAGTACTTTATAACTCCCTTTTTCTAGTTGGAGTTAGGTAGATAAGACTCCCCACAAGATCTCTAAACTTGGTTTCAAAAGAAAACATATATTATAATCAAAGGAAAGTAATACTACATATAAACAACAAACAATTTACACATATATAACAAAGAATTGAAAGGATATTCAAGAAAGATTTACCAACAATGAAATGTACAAAAAATAAAATATGCACATGAATGAAAATGGTGCATAGGCCAAGAAATTGGGGCCCTCCAATCCTCAACTTGTACACTAAAAAAATATCTATTGTAGAAACTCAAAATCGATGAATATATTCATAAAAGAAACATGGTACAAACATTTAATAACGAATTTATATATAAAGAGGAATTTAATCCTCAATCTTCAATTATATGTGCATTTATACCAAACAAAACAAAATTGAAATGATAATAGTCCTCTATAAGCTAATTGGTTAAATGTTTTATCATATGATCCCCTTTAGATTTGGGCTCAGTGATAATCAAAATTGTGGAAAATCGTGAGCAATTAAGATCTAAGCATATTTACTTGTTACTACAATGTGATTCCCCCCACCCCCCCAAGTAGCCACAATGACCAGACATATGTGAGAGGTTTTTCGTTAATCCAAAAGGAAACCGTCCATTTAGTGAACATTGAGAACAAAATCCATGTCTTTAGTTTTTTCCAAGATTCCTAAATATATCTAGAATGAAGAATTTCCAAATCACATTATTTATGGTAAAATCTAGTAAAAATGATCTTTCAATGAATAAAATTTGTCAAATAACAAAAATTAAAATGAAATGATAAAAATACCTTTTTGGTGGTTTTCTTGGTCAAGATGGAAGCAAAATGTGACTAAAGTGAATTTGTTTTAGAAATGTATTCTTTTCTCTTTGGGAACCAATGGAGAACGTCTTCTTGAATGATGTTTTGGAATCGATACATAATAAGGGCAGTGTTTGAGCTACCGCTAGTCGAGACACGAGAATACCAGTTTGTGAGCTGCCACTTAGAGTGGGAGAGACCTCACCCACTACTCACCGCTTGTCAGAGAAAATACAATTAACATCATTCCCATAAGCAAGGTCAATTTACATACACAACGTAATTACACCCATTGAATATGGATAAGAAAGTATAGCCTTAGTACAAGCAATAGTGATACATATGGAATTGAACCATAATAATACTAATAAGAAAACCTATGTAAGCTATCAATTAGGTCAAATCAATGCACATAACAAGTTAACTGATTACGATTACATCAAGTATAGGTATGTACATAATATATATGGGATTAGCTCTAGTCTAAGTAAGTTGACAAAGCCTTTGAATAGCTATCCTAAACACTATAGCATAATTAACCACAACTTGTGGGTTAAACAATGGGAATCACACTATTGATAAGGTAAACACAAGTAATCAATATTGAATACACGTACATTGACATGATAAGGATATACGTAATAAGTTGAATACCAATATACAACCTGCTTTATATATGTAATATGATACAAGCTTTTATAGTAGTTACATGTGAATAGATCATGTATACGATATGTAATAGCTTACCCATTGCATGATTCTAACATTGATACGAGTAGTACTAATATGACATCACGTATCTTATGTACCTAAGATATTCCCATTACTAAGCAATGATACACGTTAATGGTTGATAAGTTGTACTAGTTATTATGGAAATGCAGGAAGTATTGTTTAGTTCATTGATCGTCATAGCTTCTTCACTTAGCTTGCGTTAAATATATAGTCCCTACCATTCTCTTCAGGCACACTTAACCAAGCCAAGTCAAACTAAGTTTTTTTTATTGGAGATGAGGAGTATATATATACACAAGTAAAAGAATTGTCAGAGTCTTGATTTTCATCTCTGGTGTTGCTCCACATCGACAAGCCCAGATAGTACCTCGGCGGAGTCACTTCAGGGACACAAACATTGCTCTGCTTCCAGCGAGCATATATATATATAATAAAAGGTGAAAGAATAAAAATGATTCTTGTGCAGGGAGGTGAAGCAAGCAACTATGTCGAGGTACTGTATGTATGTATATATATATATATATATTATTTTTATTTTTCATTTTGTCATTTTGTTCAAAGAACTATGCATAGGCACTCATTAATTTTATAGGGTGGAAGAGGGATCCTGACTTATTGAGAGTAGAAGAGGTTGAGCTTAAACAAAATTTATTTAGATGGATATTTGGCAACAACAACAAGGACCAACATTATTCTTGCTTCAAGAATCTCCTAAGAGGAAAGCGAAGTTATTGGGGTTGTTACTTCGACTTCCAAAGGTTTTGAGGTGCATGAGAGGGATTCTTAAGTTCACATATGGATAAAAACTCTTTATGGGTTGTTATTAGTTGTACCAAGACATTGGTATTTCATAATCGATGAGTTATGATATATGCAAATTTTTTCTAGTGTTCTTTTATAAATATGATCCACTTGTCTTGGTCTTGTTAGATATGTGGTTATATATTTGTAGGGTGTCTAAAACAACTCATTATGTGACACTAAAATATTTTGGCCCATGATGATGACTTTATGGATGTTATAGTTTTGACATATTATAATCGATGTCTTCCTTGATCTGAAATGATTTAAGAGTTTGGCAAGAAGTAGTGATCTAAAGCTATGTTCCTTCAATTTCATAAAGGGTCATTATTATTTTAACATGCTTATCAAAGGGGAAGTTTGACATGAAGATGGAGTAGCTGTTGGATGGTGTTGTCATTGATGTCAACCCATGGATTTGACTGGGTTTGACTTTGACCAAAAACACTAGTCATTGATGTCAAATGGTTAATGAACGCTTCTTAGTAATTGTCGGATTACATCAAGATAGCAGTTATATTGTTGGATGGTTGAAAACCCAAGTTTTAGGGTTTGGGTTCCCTGGACTAAGGATGTACCCCAACATTGTCGAGTTTTTTTGGTAGGTCAAATCATTGAGTTTGGGTTGGAGATCCATGTCATTAGATTCTCCTCAAAAACATGTTTTTGTTGATATGTGGTACGACCCGAGAGGCCTATTGGTTTGAGAGATACTCACAATTGAAGTTAGTGACCACAATTTCTGGGATAAAACCCCAAGGGGTAGTGACATGACAGCTCCTCCTACAGTTCTCAACATATGACATTGTTTATCGTTGTAATCTCACCCCATATAAGTTACATAACTTCAAAAACCAAAGACAATAAATCAATCATTGACTTAATACACTCATCTGTCACCTACAAAACACACCAAAGAAGGTTAGTATACAAATTCCTTAGAACTTAAACAAACAATATATTAATAATTATTACGTTAAATTAATTTTATTAAAAAGGAAATTGTTTTTGAAATATCCTAAAAAGGCCTACCTAACATGCCCCTAAGACTTCAAAGCTATCGAAGTCAATCGACTTTATGAACACACGTCACTCCAACATATACGTAATGTATATTATCAAAAGAAAAGTGAGTTTGTGGCCTTGTAAAAGGAAATCGGAATGCTAATATGAGCCCCTATTATACCCACACATATACACTAGTGCTTTCCTTAAGATATAAACAAGCAATTTTATAATAAATTAATTAATAATACTTTAAGGAATAATTTTTTAAAAGTATTATTAAACCCTTATCTACTCTAACGTCTAATTTCATGGAGCCCCTAATTAACTCTACCTTACACTATAAAAGGTCACCTCATCTAACTCTCATCACATCAAATCTCAACGAACTGTTCTTGTGTGAATGCTCTGAAATTTTTTTTTGGCCTCCTAAAATAAGAACAGCGAAGAATCTCTAGGGTAGCAAAAACTTGGTTAATTTTCTGATTGGAATCCAAGTATCTCTCCTCCACCCATATTTCAAGGTATGTTTTTCCGTTAACTGTTTGATGATTTTTTTTTAGTCTTTCGTTGAGTACAGATGTAGGGATAGGCCACAGGCCTGTATAGACACAATCTTTGCAGATTAAGGATTCTAATCCTATAGTTTGCTTGGCCAACGGTTTCCTCAAGAAACAAGCCTAAAGAATTCACCTTTTTATTGATCAGTTTCTAAGTCTATTAGCATAATGACCTCATATTTGGATCATTGCTAGTAGAACCATACCTTGACATGGTTTGTGTTAATGCGACAACTATAAGCATGAAGCAACATCACCTTTGGATTGTATTGTAGTATAGGATATTGAGCTATGCAAATATGATTAACTGAATTGATGCCTTACCATGACAAACTAGTTTGACTTTGACTGCTACAAAATTGACAAATGATGTAATTATCTTTCTGCATTGGTGTATGGTGTTGTCTACTATTCATTATTGTTTATGATCATCTGAAGAATAATAATAATAATAATAATTGAAGATTAACTAATGCTTTGAAAAAGATTAAAAAGTGTTAACTGCTAAGAAATATTGATTCACCCCCCTCTCAGTTTTTCCTACAGTAGCTTGGTTCAATGGTGTAAACCAAGTTGCTTTAACTTTGTTCTCCTTGCATAAGCCTAGTTTATAGATGGCTTAGTTAATTGCTTTGAGGCACATGCCTTTGTAAGCATTGATTTCCTAGATGATGAGTTGTGCAGAAATGTATTTGTGCAAGTGACCCTCACATATGCTTATAGGGTGGGTATGGTGATTTTTCATGATGGAGTATTCTTCCAATATCATTAAGGCACATGATTTATAGGTTGAATATTCAAATGTAATTGATTGGTGTCACTTAAAACTTTTTTCTTGTAACAAGAGAGTGTTAGTTGTTGTGATTACTACCAAAGTGTTTTCACCTAGCTAAGGAAGAGTCAGGTCTCTTATCCCCTTGGAGATGTCTAATAGACATCTCCAAACATAAAAAACATATGTTTTCACCTAATAAACATATGAAAATTTAATAAAATTAAAATAAACATACAATTAGAAATAAGAATATTTCTCTCTCTCTCTATATATATATAGTAGCTATAAATTAAGATGCAATTTACCATATAAAATAAAACTTCATATTTAAATTTATTTAGTAAGAATAAAAAAACTTACAATAAACTTTTTTTCTAAGCTATCTTTCTCTATCTATAAAGAAAAATGAAAAGTGCATATATATGTAACCATATGTATAAGGGTTTTAATAAAATTAAAAATAAGAATATATCTATATATAGAGATGTGAAATTTATATAACATAATATTTATTAAGAACCAACATAGATCCATCTTAACTTGAGATCTACCAAGCACCAATAGGAATCAAATCTCTTGAGGTGCAACAATTTCCTCAAGATTTTCACTCAAAAGGAGGTTTGCATCTTGAGATGTTTGACACCTCTCAGCCCTTCGTAAATCTAGATTTAAGATGGATCTATTTTGGTTCCTAATAATATTATGTATATCTATATAAATTTCACATCTCTATATATATGGATATTTTTAATTTTAATTTGATTAAAACTCTTACACATATAGTTACATATATTTACACTTGGTATTTTTCTTTATAGAGAGAAAGCTAGCTTAGAAAAAGAGCTTATTGTAAGTATTCAATTTTATATCTTTTAGTCCCTTGGAGATGCCTGATAGACATATCGGTGGCTTAGTTTGAGCGGATGTGTCACTTGAATAGTGTGCTAGAACAATGTGCTTACCTAGGACATTGTTATCCTAATTGGGTGAACAAAATGGGAGATTTAATTGCTTCAGTATGGGACATCTACCTAGTAGAAGGGGCACTAGGAACTTGGAGGAGGGCACTTAGACTTAAGAGCATGGGATTGTGTGGCATTCCCATTGGAGATTGGAAATTTAACATGAAGACACTTGGGTTGAAGAGCATAATTCATGGTGATTGGTTGTGGACCTAAACCCATTTGTCGAGGAGAAGCATTGGGGCCTAAAAACCACATTAACGCATATGTTAAGGAGCACTAGGCACAATAGAGCATGTTAAACATAGATAAAGAAGAATACTTGGAGAACAAAACACCATGGAAGAGGGAACATTAGGCTTATAGCTTGTTGGAGAGCACATCATGTTGGAGGAGGGGCATTGAACTCATGGAAAATCATGCTTGGAGGGTGCACCACTTTGGTCTTTTGTACAACCCTAGAATGACACTTTTCATCATTGTATTGTATAACACTCCATGTGGAGTTTCTTTGTTGATACTTGTATTGACTGAAGTCCATGTTTCATTGTTGTATTGTTTAGCACTCCATCTGGAGTTGCCATGTTGATTATTTATATGGACCTGTCCATGTTTTATATTGGTCTCCCTCACTTGTTTTATATAAAGGACGGAAAGAGTCTTTGTCATAACATACCAATGTACTCTTTATTATATGTTTATAATTGTCTTTGGGAAATCTGGTAGGGAGCAAGACTTAGGGTTTGTAGTGTAACCCTAGTAGAAGACATGAATAACAGAGAAATGGCTTGAATGTTCTCAGAGAGTTGCTCTTATGACATGCAAGATGATACTAAAGTTTGTGTTATGAAAGAAAACCCTAGACAAGAACATTGTGCATGACAAGTTGATGGCTTTTCTTGTAAAAGTAGTGGTTCTTGTTGTCAAGAAAATGGAGGTAGCACTAGGGTTCCATGCCTAGAGAAGAAATCAAGAAACATTAGACGAATTTTGAGGTCTAAAATGGGTCTCCTAAGAAAAATGTACAACCAAAATAAACTTTATAAGAACTAATACGATTCAAGATGACGATGCCAACCATGGGGGATGATTCACCATTTTTGGAGTAAAAAAGTAAAAAAAAATACTAATAAAATAATAAAACTACATTTTCAACTCGTATTTTCAACTTATCTCCCTAATGTTTTACTCAAATTTCAAGGGGAGTACTCGTTGGATGCAAATTTTGATTCTTCATCCAAAGAGTGCCCATGTTGCATACTTTCAATGGATCTTGCTACTTGAAGAGTGAGAAATACATGAAAAAACATTATTGCAATCACATTTTTCATGTATTTTTTGTTTTTTCGTGTAGCAGGGTCCATTGAAAGTATACAACATGGGTACTCCTTGGATGATGACTCAAATTATGCATCCAATGAGTGTTCCTACTCAAAATTTGGGTAAACTCATAGGTAGATAAGTTGAAAATACGAGTTGAAAATGTAATTTTTTCTTTTTTCCCTCTAAACTTTGATGATGTAATCTAATCTTATTTTATTATTTCCACTATTATTTTATAATTTCCTTAGAGGACCATTTCAGACCTCAAAATTCCCCTAATGAGAGCTAACACCTTGGATGAAATTGCAATCATATTCTTATGTGATGCATTGAGGCTAGGGAAAAATTATGGAGAACCTAGTTTGATAAGTCTTGAACTTGGTGTGAGGCCTTATATGGAAGAATACTTGTTTATTGTACTATTGATGTTCTATAGAAGGCTTGGTTATTTTGTTGAAAAAAGAGTTGAAAACTTAGGGTTTTAGGACTCAATCTCTAAGATGTACATTTATTCTTGAAGTCTAACCCTAGATTTGTCTTATAAGTCATGTTCTTGTGTGATGCATATTGGGCTAGGGTTTGTCAGTGTTGACAATGACAAGCAATAGTGTGGATGAAAGAGCTTGGTGAGGAATCAAAGGTGGACTTGTTGGCGTTGATGTTAACTGGTTGTGGCACCTAGATAGCTTGGCAAGATACCTTGTCATCCCTTTGTATTATTGATGAAGGTTTGCAATTGATGGTGGATGCCCTAGCTAGTGTTTGTTATTGATGGTTGATGCCTTAGCTAGGTTTCAAAAGCATTGGAAATCCTTAGCTTGTGATGAGATCGAACAATTATCATATACCAACTTGTGATAAGTTATTGATACAATTATCATATACCAACTTGTGATAAGTTATTGATAAGTACTTATAATAGCTACTTATTTTTCCAAACTTTGAGTACTTGAAAATTTCAGATTCAACTTATATTTCACAGTGAATGAGTAGTTTCTAACCTCGTTTGGTATGCAAATTTATAACAATGTAAACTATCAAATGGGAACTGTAAACTCAAAACTATATAACTCTAGCCAAAAAATGTCCCCAAAAAAGGAAAAAACAACTCGAAAATGAAAAATGTTGATGCTGGAATAGCATTTTTTTCCTTGCGTAAATTTCAACATTTTTTAAAAATGACAGTGAAAACCAATTTTATTGTGTGAAAAACACCCTGAAAATGAAGAGTGTTGATGTTGGAATAACATCTTTTTTCCAAGGATAAATTTTCAACATTTTTAAATAATGATGTTAAAGATAAAATACATGACTCTAAAAAAACATTAAAATTTCGAAAGAAAATTTAAAACAAAAATTTAAAAAAGAAAAAAAAAATTTAAACAATGAAATTTGTTTTTTTTTTTAAATAATGACAAGTAA
>APFE031224528.1:105087-142167 GCA_000404065.3 Pinus taeda
ATTTGAGGACCCTTGAGCCGCTAGTCGGGCTCATCTAATTCCCGAGGGGCCTCGACCCTGGGCGAGTGGGCTCCACCTGCCCAAGATCATCGCCCCTCGGGCCATTGGGCAGGGCTATAAACCAATTTCGAGAATCGACTGAGCCCCACCCATGGGTCAGAGGGACCTCTGCCTTGGGTAGGTGGGCTCGTGTGAGCTCCACCCACCCAAGGTTGAGGCCCCTCGAGCCCCTAGGCAGGGCTCAACCAATTCCGAGAATCGGTTGAGTCCCGCCCAAACGCCCAAGGAGTCTCGGCCCTGGGCTGGCGGGCTCGTGTGTACTCCATCCGCCTAGGGCCGAGACCCCTCCGGCCCCTAAGTGGGGCTCGAGGGCCCTTGACCCTCGGTAGGTGGAGCTCATGTGAGCTCCACCCACCTAGGGTCGAGGCCCATCGGGTGAGGCTTGGTGGATTCTTAAAACCGACCGAGCCTCGCCGAGGAGCCAGAGGGCATAATTTTTTTTTAATCAAACTTTATTTATGTTTTTTTTTTTTTTTTTAATGTTTGTTTTGTTAAATGAAAAAAAATATAATATGGTTTTTTTTTCTTCGATGATTTTTTAATATCGATATATATATATAATATTAATATTATATATATATATATATTTTTATTAATGTGTTTTTTTAAAATTTTTAATTTTTCCCAATTTTTTAAATGTTTTTTATTTTGTTTTTTTAATGTTTTTTTATTTATTTTTAAAGCTGTTTTTTTCTTATCTAATGTTTTTTTATTTTTTTTTTAATTATGTTTTTTTATGGGTTTTTTATATTTGATTGTTTTTTTTATTTACTTATCAGAATCTTTCTTTTGAATTTTTTTCCAAGTGTCATAATTTTTTATATAAAATTCATATAATTTTTGCATTCAAGATTATGTGATCCATAATGAATCACACTTGTTGGTTCGAAACATGTTGGCCAAAAATTTCTCTTCTCCGATTTCTACCGAAAGACTTTGCTTAATTCATAAAATTTGTTATTTTTCTCATTTTTTAATTTATTTTTTCCATAAAATATTTTATTTAACATGTTTATTTTAGGGAAAAAAGTCTTGAAATACGTATTTTTTTAATTATATCTATATGCAAAATATATATATATATTTTTGTCAAGTTTTCAAATTATTATTTTTTAGTGACAATTATTTTGTGTGTATGGAAATATTAATTAACGATTAAAATAAATAAATAAAATCTAACCTCAAAATATTAATTTTATTATTTTTTTTTAAACTTTTACCAAAAAAAATAAAAATTTTATTATGAAAAAACATTGTAAAGCAAAACAAAAAAACAAAAATTTGGAAAACCCTTAAAATACAAATATCTTAGAACGAAAAACATGAAGTTGAATAAGACAACTTGAAAAATAAGAAAAATAAAAAATAAAAAATAAAAAAATGTATACTTAGGACATAAGGAAATTTGAAGTGTCAAAAATATGTTTTGGAAAAAATTGTTCATGTTTTTCAAAATCCGCATGAAAATCACCAACATTTAAAAAAAATATATCCACACTTAATACATAAAAAAAATTAAAGCTTAAAAAAAATCTCTCTAAAGAAAAGGTTGTTGTTGTATCAACAATTTCAAAATTAGCATGAAAATAACTAACATTTAAAAAAAATGTTCATACTTAATACATAACAAAATTAAAGTGTCAAAAATATGCTAAAAAAATGTGTATTCTCAATCAATGCTTTTCAAAATCAAATGATTTTTTGCTGCCTCAAATAAATGGGTACTCGGTACAGTTCTCGTTTGTTTTATCCCTTGGTAAGAATAGTTCCATAATTATAGTTTGGTAAAATGCTTCATTATCCCTTTATATTGTTGGTTACGGTTTGTAATCGATGGCAAATGTTGTAGCTAGCATCGGTTATTGATGGTTGATGCCTTAGCTAGGTTTCAAAGGCATTCAAGATCCCTAGATTATGATGAGATAAAACAACTAATCTATACTAGCTTGTGATAAGTTGTTGGTAATTACTTGTGATGTAATATATATATATCGTACTTCTTTTCCCAAACTTTGCGTACAATAAAGTTACCAACTTAACAAAAACCGTACTAAGTTCTCATTTTTTTGAGGTCGTAAAAAAACATAATTTTCATGCCGATTTTGAAAAGTGTTGATGCAACATGAGGACATATTTCTTACATTTTTTTTTGTCTTATGTACACACATTTTTTTTAAATGTTGCTTATTTAACCATTTTTCATGTTGTCTTCCTCTTTTTCTTTGTTTTCTTCTTGAGATGTTTGAGTTTTTCACATTTTATTTTTTTGCAATGTTTTTTAATAAAATTTTCAATTTTTTTAGAAGTTAAAAAATAATAAAATAAAGACGTCAAATGTTTTTTATGGTTAATTAATACTTCAATACAGATTGAAATAATTGTAACTAAAAAATTAATGATTTTAAACAATTGACAAGAGAATAATTTTCGTTAAAGTTGACATGTCACATAAAGGACTTTTTATGGAACAAGTTAAAAAAGATAGAAGAAGGAGTAGACGGAGCAAGTTTTTCATAAAAAAAATTATGAATTTATGTGAATAATACAGAACTTTTTTTTTTTCCAAAAATAATTAATTTACATAAAATTTTAGTTAAAATTGCCGAATGAAAATAATTTGTACGAAAATAATTCAAAACAAAAGTTAAAAAGAAAAAACCAAAAACATTGAAAAAAATTAACCTAAAAAATAAATAAAAAATTAAAACATTATAAACTAGTTAAAATCAATATTTATTTTTAAAAATGGGAACAAGGAATATTTTAAAAATATATCTTAAAAAATTCCAATGTTTCAAAAATGTGAAAAAAAAAAAAACAAAATTATTAAAAAATTATTAAAAAAAAAGCTAAAACAAATTAAATAAAAAGTACAAAAAGGAAAAGAGAGAGAAATATATTTATTGAAAAATATTAAAGAATTAAAATTTTTAAAAATAAATATTATTTTTTTTAATATTTAAAAAAAATGGAAATAATATAAAATTATTCAATATATATAATAAAAATATAAAATGATTAAAAAATATTAGAAAAAAATAAAAAAAATATTGGAAAAAAAATAGTTCGCCCACAATGTTTTGATTTTTTTATATTTTTAGTTTTTTTTCGTTAAAAAAGAAATAATATCTTTTTTTTAATATTTTTCTTGTTATATTTTTATTAATTTATTTATTTTATCATTTATATTTTATTTAATTTATATTTTATTTTTTTAATAATTGCTAAGTGTTTATTATTTTAAAAATATTATTTTTAAATAATAAACACTAGCAATTATTAAATATAAATATAAATTAAAAATAAAATATAAAATGATTAAAAATAAATAAATTAATAAAAATATAATGAGGAAACAATCTTTTTTTTTGTTTATTTTATTATTATTTATATAATTTTAACATTTTTTTGCTCCAAGGTTTGTGTCAATGTTCAACTAGCAACCCGACTCCATTATGTCAATTTGTTAGTTGAATTTTAATATTTCATTACAATTAATCAAATCAATGTCTCCTATATACCAATTTGATGGTTGATTTTTAATTTTTCATTGCAATGGGTAAAGCCTAACCCCATTGTGTTAGTTTGATGGTTTATTTTTAAGTTTTCGTTGCAATGTAACAAGTTGTCATATGCTAAGATTTTAAAAGAACTATCTTTTCAGCGTTTGGCGTAATGAGTCATTGATTTAGATGTTAATTTTTAAGATTTTTTATAGTTATAATATCTGGTTTCAAAAATGTTGAAAATTTAAGGTATTATATAGTAATGATATTTGGTTTTAATTCCATCGTTGAACAATGTCAAAATTTTAAAATTTTTTAGAGTTGTAATATTTTATCTTTAACGCTATGGTTGAAAAATGTCGAAATTTTAAGGTTTCTACAATCGTGATATTTACCTTTAACCCCATGGTTGAAAATTGTTGGAATTTTTAGGTTTTTTTGAAATCGTGATATTTTATCCTTAATACTATTGTCAAAAACTATTGCCATTTTAAAGTGTTTTTGAATCATAATATTTTATTTTTAATGCCATTGCTAAAAAATGTTAACAAAAAAAAAAACTTGAATGCAACATTAACACCTTTTTTTTCGGAGTGTTTTTTCATGTTTATTGCACAAAATATTAAATTCTTCATGTCATTATTAAAAAAAAAAAAATGAAATTTAACTCGAAAAAGAAAAGAAATGTTGATGCGGCATCAAGTTGCATCAACAATTTTCATTTTAGAGTGTTATTTCATATTTATTGCAAAAAAAAGTGGTTTTTAATGTCTATTTTTTTTTTTTGAAATTTTAACCCAAAAAGAAATGTCGATAAAATACCGACACTCTTTGTTTTCAAAGTGTTTTTTCATATTAGGAGTTTTTTGGGTTAGAGTTCTCATTTTGAGGTTACAATTCTCGTTAAGTTGGTAATTTTGTTGTACTTGAAAATCTCATTTTCAATTTAGTAGTTTCTAACTATGTTTGATATGCATATTTATCCCTTGGTGAAAGTAGTTCCATATGATAGCTTGGTAAGATGTCTTTGTTATCCCTTTGAACTATTGGTGAGGTTTTGCAAATTATGTTGGATGCCTTAGCTAGATTTCAAAGGCATTAGAGAACAATAGCTTGTGATGAGCTCAAACAACTATCCTGTACAAACTTGTAATAAGTTGGTGGTAAATACTTATCTCATTTTCAACTTATTTTTCATAGTGAATGAGTAGTTTCTAATTTTGTTTGGTATGCAAATTTATCATGAACAATAAGCAATTTTTATTAAATGGTTTAACAAATATTTAGAAGGGCCATATTTACTATCATAGTATTTGTTGATAAAAATATATTCAATCTATCATATGCTTGAGAAGTTTTCCCCAAAGGATAAAACATTGTTTCATTGAAGTACATTTGTTTGATATTTAATTCATTGGGTTGCTTGATTAATTGGGCTAGTCAAAATGAAATATATACTAGTGTAGTTCAATGTTTCAAATTCAATCCTAGGGTTCAAAGTTTACATGAAATAAACCTAAAACAATCTCAAGGTTTTAGGAAAATAAAAAATTATAAATTTGTAATAAAACCAAATTCTCAAATTTTTAACAAAATGGAGAATGATTTTAATTAAAATATAGCTCTCAAGATTTAATGAGAAACATGGAGCATGGAAATCATCTTTGACAACATATATCACAATGCTCAAATTTTAATTAAATGTTGTCCAATAAAGTTGCACACCCCATCATAGCCCTCTTACCTAGGCCCTTTGGATCATCTCACACATTTACCAAATCCAATATTATGTCACAAGGTTTTAGTTTGAGATGTAATTTTAGTGTTTTAGCTCCTAATGATGAACTATTCAAATTTATTATTATGTTTTTTTTAAAGGTGCTATGATTAAGTAATTGAAACAATGCAACATGGATTTGTAAGTTACAAAGTGTTAAAGTTTTCCAACTTTAAAACCTTACTCCATTAATGATGATAATAATATTTTCTCAACAAGATGTCTATCTAAAAGATTTTTCTATTCATTGTTGATTTATTCCTAAACGATTATTCATTATTCTGAAATAATACTACTAAAGTTTTCTTAACAAGGTGATTGTTGATTATGCTGGTTGGTTATATTCATATTATAAAATATCCTAAAAAAGTGAATTTTTATCTTTATTAATGACTTGAGATAGCTAAAATAAATAAAACACTGAGATATACAACTTAAGATAATATAATACACACCTTTATTTAAATAAATATAAAATGTTACATATTTATGTTCTCTATTAAATTATATGCATGTTAAAATAACATTTATTCAATATTTACATCTATGCTCTAGTGTCTTTATATAATATAATACCATGAGTTTCAAAAATATCTATTCCGCTAAAATCACCCCAAACTTAACAGGATCCACCCAACACAAGCACAAACACTAACAAAAGAAGGCCAATAAAAAAACAAATATGTTATTTAAATCACTTGAACTTCATGTTGTTGAAGTCACTTGAACCTCTGAAAACATTTATTGTATCTCGCTTCCACCACCTTAACAAAACCCCTTTCATAAACCAAAAGAAGTCGTTAAAAAACAAACATTCTATCTGTCACTTGAACTTCAGTGAAGGCATCTATTGCATCTCACTTCCACCACCTTTTTCATAACATTGTATAAGCCCCTTTCATAACATTGTATCATGACTTATTGAATTGTATGGTCTCACTTTATTCACCTTTATCGTTTTGTATGAGTATTATGATAAACCACGAAAAAATACTAACCCTATTCATAATAACCTTAAAATAAAATAAATTATTAATAAAATCATGCGAGGAAGTAATGGTTGGTCTCTGGGTAAAAAAATATTGATAGCACGGATGTTTTAATTTATAATTTTCTATGAAGATTTATCTCTCATTTTCAAAAGAGTTACAATGGCAGATCTGGAGGCAATGGTATTTAGTAATATGACAACTAAATTAAGGAAGGTAATCAACACAATTGCAGTGTTGGAGGGCAATACAATGGTGGCGTTGATATTATTCTCGATGCCAACAGCAATATTAACCACGTTGTTAGTCAAGAATCCTCCATTTGTATCACTTGTTGCCGCCTTCAGCTTCATTCTTACATTCAAACTGCAATCCTACCGACCATAGATCCACCGTAAGCAACGATACACTGCCCGTTCCCGGCCTGAAAATGAATCCTAAAACTAACTTCTAAACTTCTCTAAACTGTAGGAAGGTAATGCAATATGCAGGGCACACCTCTCACTTTTTTTGACCTTTTTTTCCCTGTAAAATAAGAGAATGAATAAATTAGTTAATGTGCATATTATTTTATCTTCTACGCTTCACTGGATCTTTCTTCAGTTCGGAACGATAATTTTCCATGTTTGCTTTGACCCATAATCGTTTGTTTACAAGCTCCTCCTTTGCTGCTTCGTCTGATGAAGAGAGAGAAAATTATTGGATTTTGACAAGCTCGAGAATGCAATATAAAACCACAAGTAATGTTTTTGTACAACAGAACCTCATCGGCCATTATCGTACTGAAAACATAATTTTAGCAAGGTAGGCGATGAGAGAGAAATTTTAAGGAAAATTTTTAACTTACCCATACAAATCCAAGTTTCAAAAGGGATTCCAAGACATCCCTTTGTTAAATAGCATGCATCATCCCAAGTATAGGGTAAGCATTTTATCCTGTACCTCCAACACCAACAACAGGCCCATAACACCAACTGAAACAACAATAAGAAAGAGTCACAAAAAAATCATGCTGCTATGCTAAAATCACTGGTTATGAATTAATTTATGCAGAATGGAATCGATAAAAAACCACATAATCATAAATATTTGTAAATGTCAATTATTAATTCGCATCGTCCTTCCCTTTACAAGTCATTTTAAAGACAAGACAGCCACACCATTTGACTGGAACATACAAGGAAATCGTAAGCACCATACGAACAATTGTTCCCTATTTAAAAGGAACAGAGAATACAATAGCATACTGCTCATCTTGTTTACAGATGGCACTACATGAATAAAACTCACAAAAAAACTAATGAAAGTTAATTTCAATCAAGATCATGAAATTTTATTCGGCAGAATTGACTTTATACCCCAAAAAAAAAAAAAAAAAGCGAAATTTAATTTCAAATTAAGATCATGAAAGTTTATTCGGCAGAATTGACTTTATAACGATTCTAAAGAGAATCTGAAATACCAGAATATATATGAGCATCATCTCCCCACAGTCTAGGTGAGAAGGTGAAAATGCATATTACAATGAGCAATGAAGGATAGTTTACAATGGTTTCTGCTAAGAGGTCAGAGGTTCAAATCCAAAGGGGGTAGAGTATGTACAGAGTACACTTCCGTAAACTTTAGCAGTTAAATCGCTGCATGAAGGCAGGTCCCTTGTCCCACAAACAAAAGGGTCTCATACACAATTCAGTGTCTGGCTTGGCTGTGGCCTTAAAATTAGATTACTATTATTATTTTCATGATAATGATGTCTAGCAAAATTTATTAATCAAATTGATGTTATAATGCTCTCACAATTTAAGATATGATTCTAACATTGCATGTGTCTTTGCTTAGACACAGGTTATGCTGAGTTTATGTATCTTCACAATCCAAAATAATGAAAACTTTGATGCTCTGAATACTCACCTAATGATCTGCGGTTTGGTTAACAAACTCGATCGACAAAATAAGTAATATGATGTGCATAAGAGTCCCCAATGCTGTAATCTTTGATGTGGGGTGCCTTGAAAGCATATCGGTCAACTTGTTTGTGCTTCCCTTCTTATACTTGATCACCAAATGAAACTGTTGTAAAAACCCCATCCACTTGTAATGCCTACTCAGTTGTAGCTTATTTTGGGCCTGCAAGTAATGTAATGGCTGGTGATCCGTGTGAATTATTGTCTCCTTTCCCATCAAATAGTGCTTTCACTTCTTCACAGCTTGCACCATGGCATAGAGCTCCTTATCGTAGGTAGGGTATTTAAGAACTGTCCCATGAAATACTTCAGAATGGTAGCAAACGGGCCTTCCTCCTTGCATCAAGACAGCTCCCATAGCATACCCACTCGCATCTGTCTCCACTTCAAAGGGTCGTTGCAAGTTTGGTTAATCAATGAATGGATTGAGTTGATTTACAATGAGCAATGAAGCTCAATAAATAATACAAGAGTATTTACAGAAATAGCAAGTTTCTACTAAGGAATAAAAACAAGTAGTTTCTAATAAGAAACTGCTAATAAGATCATAGACGATCTTATCTTACATAAATGAGCATTAAAATACTAAAATAGCATTATTCTAATACCCCCTTAATGCTTAATCTATTTACAACACCTATAGACCCTCTGAATTTTACAAATTTGTCAAGACCAAGGGGCTTGGTGAAGATATCTGCGGGCTACTCCGTGGTGGGAACATACAGCGACTGAATCGATCCGTCTTCAACAAGCTGTCGAGTGTAGTGACAATGGGTTTCCACATGCTTTGTTCGTCCATGGAAGACTAGATTCTTGACAAGTTTGAGCACTCCTTGATTATCATAGAACAAGGGAGTAGGACTGGCCTGGGAAAAATGCATATCCGTAAGCATATGTCGAAGCCAAACTGCCTCACAAGATGCCTTAACTGCTCCCCGATACTCTGCTTCTGTCGAGGAAAGAGCTATTGCTTGTTGCTTCTTACTAGTCCATGTGACAGCACCGAATCCCAGACTAAACACATAACTCGCTGTAGATTTACAGTCATCAACGAATCCTGCCCAATCGGAATCTGTGTAACCACTGAGTGTAGGATCTGAACTCCAAGTGTACAGAAGTCCATAATCAGGAGTGCCACTCACATAATGCAGCACACACTTCGCTGCTATTCAATGATCAGCCTTAGGGGCTGTCATGAAGCGTGAAATGTAGCTCACTGCAAAACTGATATCAGGGCTACTGGCAGTAACGTAGATGAGGTTGCCCACTAATTCACTAAATAAAGATTCATCCACAAGTGGTGAGGATGACTAAGATGAAAGTTTGAGACCTGGTTCCATAAGAGTCGTGGCAGGTTTGCAATCCTGCATTCTGAACCTATCCACAAGAGTTCTAGCATACTTGGACTGAGAGAGAAAGATGGTGTTCTCAGTGTGCCAGACTTCCACCCCCAAACAATAATGAAGAAGTCCTAAATCTGTCATATCAAAAGTGCTGCACAAATCCTGTTTGATCCCATGGATCAAATGTGTTGAACTGCCAGTAATGATAAGGTCATCCACATAGACAACCACAAACAGAATATTATCACCAGTATGCTTGATATACAGGGTTGCATCAGATGGACTCTGCTGAAAGCCATGATTTGTTAGGTACTTATCAATTTTCATGTACCAAGCCCGAGGGGCTTATTTCAAACCATAGAGTGCTTTGACTAATCTACAGACTTTCTGTTCTTGACCGGCAACCTTGAATCCTGGAGACTGCATCATGTAGAGTTCTTTCTGTAAGTCACCATTCAGAAAAGCACTTTTTACATCCATCTGATGGAATTTCCAACTGAACTGAGTTGCTAAGGCAAGGACGAGCCGTATGGTACTCATCTTGGTTGTAGGAGCAAAGGTCTCCTCATAGTCTATGCCTTCCTTCTATGAGAACCCTCGAGCAACAAGGCAAGCCTTATACTTGTCTAGGGTTCCGTCTGCTTTGTATTTCACTTTATACACCCATTTGCAGCTAATGGGCTTCTTCCCTGTAAGAAGATTAGAAAGGGTCCAAGTGTGATTCTTCTGAAGACTCTGGAATTCAACTTCCATAGCCTATTCCCACTCGGGTATACCCTTAGCCTCTGAATAGGTTTGAGGCTCAAAAACACTATGAAGGTTAGCCATAAGTGCAAAATTTACTGTAGACTGTTGTTTGCTCTTATTTCTGGAAGTTCTGCCTTCAAGGAGCTCATTATCCCGGAGATCACCAATAGTTTTAGCCCACCATTTAGGCCGGAGAGTAGAGGAACCAATATCAGGAGGAGGTGGAGGAGGCTCAGGAACAATAGGAGCAACAAGAGGAGGGTTATTTTCCGGAGGAAGCTCAGGTAGTGCATCATCAAACACTAATGCTGCATGATCCCTCCCTTCAGGTGGACCTAACAGAAGAAGAACACTGTGAGGCTGATCCTCAAAACACTACTCAGAAGGAGGAGACTGAAAGAACCCTCTGTCTTCATCAAATACTACATCCCGACTGAAGCTAAGACGACCAGTGTCTATATTGATCAGCCTATAGGCTTAGTGGTGATCATTGTACCCTGTCATCATGAGTTTCTGGCTTTTGGAATCCAACTCAGAGCGTTTAGCAGCTGGAATCCAAACATATGCAACCGAGCCAAACACTTTGAGGTGATTGATCTTAGGCTTATGGCCAGACCAAACCTCTTCTGGAGTCTTCCCCTTAACAGCCTAAGTAGGTGATCGGTTAAGAAGATAGACAGCAATAAACACTGCTTCAACCCAAAATTTGTTCGAAACATTCATGTGCTGTAACAAGGAACGAGCCATTTCAACAATCGTACAGTTGTGACGTTTGAAAACACTGTTCTGCTGAGGAGTGTAGGGTGTAGTTAACTGTCGTTTGATGCCATGGGTATCACAGAAGTTGGAGAAAGCAGAACAAAATTCCCCCCGTTATCTATCCTAACAGTTATGATATTACAGCCAGACTCTTTTTCAACTAAGGACTTAAACGTCTGAAAGATACTAAATACATTAGATTTATGTTTTAGAAAGTACACCCACATCTTTCTACTGAAATCATCTACAATAAGCAAAAAATATTTGAAACCAGTGACAGAAGGTGTATTCATAGGACCACAAATATCAGCATGAATTAACTAGAGTAGATGCGCGCCAAGATTCTCCATCCTTGAATGAAGACCGATGTTGCTTGCCAGCTTGACAGGTGCCACACACTCCCAACTGTTGAGTCTAAATATCAGGGAACCCTGACACAAGTCCCTCCCGAGATAGCTGAGAGAGATACTGAATGTTTAGATGCCCATATCTTTGATGCCACAGAGTGCTGATGGGAGAAACACGAGCTGCTAGAGCCACTTCTGGAGAATCACCAGTGTCAAGAAGCCTGTATAGGCCATGGTCTTCTAGGCCAACAACAACCATAAGACGAGTTTCCCTGTCAATAATGGAGCACTTGTGTGCACTGAACACCACATCGAGCTAAGGAGAGTTCCTCATAATCTGGCTAACAGACAACAAATTAATTTCCATACTAGGAACATAGTACACATTCAGGGAGATGAGTGTACACCCACGAGACTGGATCTGAACTATACCTCTGCCAACCACTGTGTATTCCTCACCTCCACCGAATACCACGAAATCACTAAAAGATGAGAAGTCAATAAACCAGTCACGCCTGTGAGAGAAATGACATGATGCACCAGAGTCAATGTACCAGGCAGAAGACGGGACATGATCTGAGGACCTTTTAGCCATAAAGGTGTAAAAGGCAGATTTCGTTTGCTCGGAATGTTCTGCAACACTCATTGTCTGATGAGACCCTCCCTGTTTCCTCTGTTCAAAAGCAATCCTCTGTCGGCAATCTTTCTTCATGTGGCCGAACTTGTGACAGTAATTACACTGCACATTTTTCTTCTTAGCAGGATTAGAAGGCTGAGAAGAACCTTTCTGTTGAAAGCACTGAGAGGACTAATATTTGACAGCAAAAGCATTTTCTGAGGAGGCTGATGAAGCACCACTACCAAACTGATGTTTCCAACAATCCTGCTGCAAAAGTTTGGTGCATAACTTCGGAAACTTCAGATCAACATTAGTGGTAGTAATGTTGAGTGTTTCTATGAAGTGTTCATAAGGTTTCGATAGACTTTTCAGAGTAATGACTACCATATCTTCTTCCTCCATGGTCCGACCAATGGCTTCGAGCTGATCTCGAATGTCTTTAATCTTGTTAAGATGTTCCTGTAAAGACATATGTTCGTCCATCATGATGGAAAACAACTGATTCTTTAGAAAGAAAGCTCTGCTCTTGTCGTATGTCTCGTGTAATTCCTTCAAATGTTGCCAAATTTCGGCAGTTGTCTTGCCAGAAGGAATCTGTGGTAGCTGATCATCAGCCACTAAGAATTTGAGAAGCATAACAGCCTCTCAATTTCGATCATCAAACTTATCTTGATCTGCACCAGGTGTATTAGGACGGAGCTCTTTTCCCAAAACAAACTGGTCAAGACACCTATATTCAAAAATGGTCAACATTCTTTGTTTCCAGATGTTATAATTGGTGCCATTAAAGTGCTGACTGCCTTCCAACATCAGGTTGGTTAGTGAGGCCATATGCAAGTTTCCCAAGACACAGAAAACAACAAAGGAGTCCGACACCGATTTCAATGCAAATGTCGGCTAATCCAGAGAAAATCTGACAAGTGATGCAAAATCTGTTGATTCGTCCACGTAGTGCTGATTACAGTGAAGAGGTATAGATCAGTGCACAGATTAACGAGTGTAATGACTCTTATGGTCCAATTCCGACAAAGTTGTGCGGGCCCCAGCAGCAAAAGTGGACAAAAAAAATAACGAAGATGTTTCAAGAGCCCCAAATTACCACATCCAGTACCCTTGTCGTTGCACAAAATCAGGGACGCTGGAAACACTTGTATACGAGAACGTCCCTATGAAACAAAATTGTCAAATCATAGTGACGTTGTGATTTCCAGGGTGCCATAATGGACCTCGCTACCTAGACAAGACTCTAAAAGAGATTTTGCTACCTCTGTAGAGATCCGTTGCAATAATTAATCCTCAAAAAAATGTCATTGTCACAAAAATACCTCAGTAGGACTCTGCTGACCATTCGAAAGGATCTGCTACCTCTAACAGAGCCTCCAATGACCAGGCGGCCAATCGTGCCCAATACACACCAATATTCTCTCAATTTAATGGAAAATCACCAGAAGAGAATCCCTTTGAGCACCCAAGGTCACAGGTTCGAAACAGTGGAAAAAATAAATTTGTACAGAATTCTGCAAATAATATTAGGTCAACGCCGAATCTCTAACCTATTCATGTAATCGCCTACAGGGGTCTGACTACGCCGCGATTTGGCAGCGATCGCCGGAGACCGGAAATGCCAAAGCCGTCAGTTTTCGCCTTCGACCGGTCAGAGACTTGCAATCGGGAGCACAGTGGGGAGTTTGTGGTCGCCCGACAGAAGACTTTTAGGTATTCACAATGGGAAGTTTAGAAGCAAGAGTCGAATTGGCACAGAGGTCTCGGGTTCGAATCTCCCGAAAGTTAGCCGTTCCAAATTGGAGAAAGTGTGCCGGAAGTTGAAGGGCAGAGTGGTGAAGCCGACGGAGATGGTAATGAGAATGAATGCAAGCACGGGTAGAACTGGGCGAAAGGCAATAAAACAGGCCGATTAGACGGCATAAGACGAGATTGCGAGTTCGATAGTTAAAAAATGCAAAAAAAACCATCCAATGCTACAACGAACACGCAAACCAGTCTCAAAGCTCTCCACTACAGCAAAAACGTCCTCTGAGGGCAACAGCCTGATGCATATCCGGCCCCGCAATATTCTTGAATGTAATGTCCCACGCCACAAAACCGTCCGCGTTCACCCCAAATGATGTGTATATATTACTGAATATACATCCAAAGCCTCGAATCCTAACTCGAAACAATCATAATGGCACATGCCGAAACTCCAACAGAAATTGTGATGCCCAGCAATTTTGAAAAAAATAACTTAGCTCTGATATCATAATCAATGAATGGATTGAATTGATTTACAATGAGCAATGAAGCTCGATAAATAATACAAGAGTATTTACAGAAATAGCAAGTTTCTACTAAGGAATAGAAACAACAAGTTTCTAATAAGAAACTGCTAATAAGATCACAGACGATCTTATCTTACATAAATGAGCATTAAAATACTAAAATAGCATTATTCTAATATTGGTAAGGCTAGAATTGGTGCTTCACTGATCTTCTTCTTTAACTCATCGAAAGCCTTTTGCTAATCTTTTCCCCACTGGAAACTCTTGCCACTTGCTGTTGTGGCATGGAGTCGTGTTGCTACCGCTGAAAAGGAGGCTATGAATTTCCTCAGGTACCATGCTGCTCCAATGAAACTCCTAACCTCAGTAACATTAGTAGGCACCAACCATTTCAAGATGGCCTCCATCTTAGAAGGATCTATCTTCAATTCTCCTCCACCAATCACATATCCCAAATACACCAAGGCCTGCTACGCAAACTCGCACTTCTTGAGATTTGCTAGCAGTTGGTGCTTCTTCAATGTTTCCAGCACCTGCGTCAAATGTGAAATATGCTCCTCCCAGGTAGCACTATATACCAGTATATCATCCACATAGACAATAACAAATGAATCTATAAAAGTGCACAGTACATCATTCATTAATTTGATAAATGTAGTTGGTGCATTACATAGGCCAAATGGCATAACTAACCACTCATACAAACCTTGCCTCGTTTTGAAGGCGGTATTCCATGTATCTTCTTCTTTGACTCGAACTTGGTGATATCTAGACTTCAAGTCAGCTTGGTGAAATACTTTGCTTGTTGCAACTGATCTAGCAGATCATCTATCCTGGGCAGGGGGTATCTATTCTTGAGCGTGATTTTATTCAATGCCTTGTAATCTATACACATCCACCAAGTCCCATCCTTCTTTGGCACAATGATGATGGGTCACCCACATGGTGATGTACTCGGTCAAGTGACACCCTGTTTCAGTAGCTATTGCAACTATTTCTTCACCTCGCTTCTATAACAGACTCCCTGTACAGCCCAATATTTGGCAATGGGGACTATGGCAATAGCTGGATCTCGTGCTCCACTTCTCTCTTAGGGGATAGCCCTTTAGGCTCTCGGAACACGTCCTTGTATGCCTATAGCAACTCCTCCAATTGATGTTTTTGATTCTTAGTACACCCCTCTAGGGATGCCTTGCCTCTTATTGACTCCTCTACAGATTGACCTTCTCTTAAAAACAAAAAAACATACTTCTTGCTAGAACTGATCAATTTCTTGACCTGGTTGGCACTTACCAGTGAAACTTTTGACTTGCCTTTGTGCATGTTGATTATGAATAATTTTCCATCCTTGATGAGTTGATACTGGTTAGCTCTCCTCATGAATATTTCATCATTATTCATGTACATGTATGGAATCTCAAGCACAACTCCACATACATCAAGGGAAACCACATCCAAATCTACTTCATCAATAAAATCAACACTGATAGAAAATCTAATTTTGCATTGTTTTGTTACCTTCAGCTCTGCATCCTTACGTACCCATCTCAGTGGATGTGGATTTGGATGATCACGCACTTCCAACCCCAACTTCTTAACCAGATCCACTGCAATGAGATTTGCCTGCAATCCTGAGTCAAACAGAGCATCAATCTTTGTCTTCTTGACCTGTATCTTGACATGGAAGAGTTTGGTCATTTCTTTCTCTTCCTGTTGCTGAAGGCTACTCAAATTCACCTCCTTCTGTCTGAGTTACTTTCAACTTGGTTGCTCGAATCAGTGGCCATGAGATTCTTCTTCTTATTATCTTTCTTCTTGTTCTTCGGGTTTAGCTATGGATGCAACTTCCAGCACTTCTCCTCTATATGGCCATCAATGTTGCAGTGGTTGCAGTGGTTGCTAGGATCTTTGCACTGGTGTGCTGTGGTTGTCGTCTTTTTATCTTTTCCCCCTTTTTGCTTCTTCTTCCCATCCTTAGAAGCATCTTGTTGCTCTTTTTGCTTCGATCCACTTGATTGCGCTCTTTTGAGGCCTATGTTTTCCAAGTATTGTGCCTGTACACAAGCCTCATCCACCATTTTGGAACTGAACTACATTACTAGCTCACGCAGATGACAGTGCAGACCCCTCAAATACTTGAGGAGTACATCTCAGTTCTTTGGAGAGATACCCAACATTATAGCCATCTTTCTGAATTGTGTGGTGTACTCCTACATGCTTTGGCATGACTTTTGCCTGAAGTAATGCCATCGGATCCACTGGTTTTCCACGTACCCAACGAGATAAAACTATGACTTAATGAGGGTTTTGAAATCTTCCCACTTAGTCATTGGAGGTTCTCCTCCCAACCTCAAGGTTTCCGTGTAGCTCTCCCACCAAGTCAATGCATGGCCCTCCAATTTCAGCCACGCGAATGAGATATTCTGCCCTTCCTCGATCTGATAGACACTAAAATAAACTTCCAGTTGTTGTAACTAATGGTTCAGCTTCAGAGCGTCGATCTCGCCGTGGTATGGCTTGATATCGACTTTTGCTTCCACTTTAAACAGGGATTCGTTCATGGCACTCAAATTGGGTTGACCTTTTCCGGGTTCTTTCTTCGGTTGGTTCTCTGTGTCTTCCCGATCTCCTGAACCCCCTTCCGATTTGTCATCTGCATTCGAACCCCCTTCTCCAAATATCCTCAGCTTATTGCTTAGGGCCGCCATGAGGAGGTTTACATTGTGGTTTATATCTGCGACTTGTTCTTCGAGCCGCGAAAACCTCACCTCTGCAGGATCACAAAGTTCATTTACAGATTTGTCGCCCATGATTAGGGTTTTACGATTTTTGGCCTCGCCGATTTAGATCCATGCAATCTCCACAAATGACCCAAAGAAGCTTGCTCTGATACCAAATGCTTCGTAACCTGCCATGGATATTCCACTAGACAATTCGTCACAACAAATCTGATAATATTATATTAAAAATCTAGATTCTACACTATTAGAGTTTTATTTAATTTATAGATCTGTTAAATTAACTGTAATTAGTGCATGCATGTAAAAGTAAATCAAGCAGAAAAGTAGAGAATGACGTAATAAGCTCACACACACATAATACACAAGATATGCTCTCTGGCAAAACCCTTTTAAGAGAAAACCCAGCTGGAAGGTGAGGTTGCTTTGCTCTCTTTCTTTGTCTGGAAATATGGCTGCAGATACAAAGAAATAATGTTTGTGGCCCGTGGGCTGCTACAGTGCACAAGATCCTCTCTGTGTGCTCTACCTCCTATCTCTCCAAGCTATCTTTGCTCAACTATGGAACAAAATGCTCTCGAAAGAATGGAATGCCTCTTCCTCCTAGTGGCCTAGTTATAACACAGCCTGATAGCCTACTAGTGGTTAAGTTTGACTACATCAACTCTTAACTAGAGTTACAAAATAGACTCTTCTAGAGTCTTCTACATCACAAACACATGGCTAGCCCCTTTTCCATGAATAATGGGGACTAATGCGGCATCCTCCCAAACTATAAGTGTGAAAACATGACAGTCAACTTTTGAGTGGCATAACTTTTGCATACAAACTCCGATTGACGTGATTCTTGCGCCATTTGAAAGCTTTCTTTGTGTAGAATAGCATGAAAAGGTGTTGTGCTTAAGCGGCAAAGTTTTACCCCCAAAAAACATCATTTGATGCAATAAAACGCTCCCTGAAGGTTTCAAACACCATTTCGCTAAATTGGGTCCCACCGGTAAAAAAGGGTCCCGTGCACTGATTTCTCCACTTTTTCCACTCCAAATGCATCAAGAATGGATGACAAACAATATAATGATCCAATTCGGATCGATATGGGATGAGGTTATCCTTTAATCCATCCACCATTAGGGTCATGGCCAATATCTTTGTTTCTCTGAACTTTGTCTTTTTTGCATCACTTGATTCATTTGTGGGCTACTTTACGTTTCCTTTGACTAGATCCAAGACATCATTTTTCTCGAGCATGAGACCTATCCTCTTTTTCCATGCCCTGTAATTGGATGCTCCTTCTAATTTGTTTTCTCCCTTCAATGAGTTAGACATGGTTCTTGAAGATAGTAGGTTTGAATCCTTATATGATCTAGATGACCCTTCTTAAAACTCCTTATTGTCCCTTCAATAGATCTTCAGACTGCATTTTTCTTTCTTCTTCACCTTAGCTCTGATACCATGTTGGAAAATCAGAAAGGCAGAAAGATTTTCTTTATGTTTATAATTACTTGTGATATTCTCACATTCTTATTAACTTTCTTGTGTTCTTCTTTTATCTTAGTTCATCAGGCAATTACCAAAACCATAACACGAAGATCAAAGACACCAAATGTAGGCAGACAGCCAGGGAAAAACCCAGTCAACAACTCTTCCTTTAATAGTTTCACGAGATGATCCAGGACTCCTTGACCTAGACACAGACTTCCTCCAACCACCAAGTCAGCCCTTCCCTTCTTCTGCAGATGATAATCTTCCAACAACAACTTCGACCTAGATGCAGCAGTAGATCTTTGACCCGTAGCAGCAGCAAAAACTTCAACCCTATTGCAGCTGCAAAAACTTCAATCTTGATGCAATACTTTAACCTTCCAACAAATAGCCTAGTAAATTCACACGTGTGAGAAAGAGACAATCCAGAAATTTCGATCTAGCAATCCTTCTCCTTCTCCTGCAATTTCGTACACTTCTGTTATTTTTGCTTGTATATCGAACTTGTCAGTGGATGCTCCAAATGAAACGAATTACACTATATTTATAGCCTTTTCTAGAGTTCGAATTACCCTAATGTGGGCCGACTTGGTGTGGAGGTGACAAATGACTTATTTTACTGAATAATAATTCTTTTTACATGATTCAATAGCCCAAGAAGGGTCTCATAAAATAGATAATGACTCTAATGACTCAAGACAAAACCTAGAAGTTCTCAATGGGGATTTTGACGTATAACTTGATGACCCAAGCATGAAACCCATGCTTTAATAAGTCATAATAATAATAATAATAAATTCTTTTTCTTCCTTTTGATAAATACATTTCATTATGACTCAAATACAATTTATGAAGACCGAACCTAGTTACATTCTTCAACACATCTGATTTTCAACATCCTTGTGAGTGGTGTGGAGTTTATTTAATTTGGAGCTTAGCTTATTAGAAAGTTGCCCCCTTGAAGTGGTAAGTAAGAAAGTGTGGATTCCTTTCATAAAAGGATCAATTGAAAGATTTGTCCCTGACTCAAGGGTTTGATATTAATAAAGTGCGGAGCATTTCTAGATATCTTGTATGTGATATTATTTTTAGATTTAAGGTACATCACAAATGTAAATTGGAAACGTGAGTGAATTGCATCTAAAAGGCCTTCAGCCATCATGACGCTCTTTTACGTCAATGTAATGGCATACTAATAGTTTCGAGTTTTTGACATCAGTTGAAAAGAGTGACTAGCATCGGAAGGATCTTAAATCATCACATAAAATCCTAAATGCTTCTTCGATGAAACACTAACCCATTCACATGATTCAAAGTGTAGACTGGACATATATTGATACAATAATCAAATAGCATATAGATTGCCAATGAGATATAAAACATGAGCTCTAGTCACACATCCATCATAATACATGTTGTGCCTAACCCAACAGTATTTTAAGTGCCCTTTAAAATAAAACTATCTTGCACCTAATAATTTGGCAACGAGAATGCCTTGAAGCAGGTTGAGTGGTGCGGGTATGACTATGAACTACTTGCAGGAAGGTCCTTCCCAAATTTTCTCCAATGTTTTTAAGATAACCTACAACAAATTTAATTCTTCTCCCATCTACTATAGATTGGGTTAATCACTAGCCTTTCTTAAATTTACTGACACTCTTCTTTCAGATTCTTTGATATGAAACATATTTTTGAATTCCTCCAGCAGGTCATGCAATTTCTTATGTTCTATGTCTGAAATAATCTCTTCTAGGTTATGCTTTATGGAAACTGTGGCAAGAACCATATGGAGTGTTGAAAATACAATTTTTTTGTTTAATGATAAAAACACCAAATACAAAAGTCAAAGGAAATGCAACTAGTTAATAGGACAGGATAATAGAAACCAAAGTAATTAAGTTCACTTTAGAAATAAAGAGAATGCAACTAAGTATTAGAGCCAGATGCAGAGAACCAAAATGTAGCATATATATAATACTATATAATATATATATATATATATAAATTTTAAATTATGGATGACAAACCTTCCCAAGTGTATATGGAAGAAGTACAAATCGAGTTCCAAAAAGTTTCCAAAAAGATGGATTTTCAGCTCCTTGAATTTGTAATTCAAGTTCCCTGCTAAGCTCATCATCCACTTCATCCCTGCATTTTACAGACATGCATATAAATTTTCGATCTTAGAATGCAGCTGGATCAAAGCACCAGATTTAAGCAGTATACAAGAAACCCTGAAATTTATATGGATGTTCAAATAGAGGTTTACAAGCACTACTAGCATTCGCTAACATGCAAACACGAAGAGAATATCCTAATCAATTTAGGATCCATGTGTTGTAAATATCTGCAGGTTTCTTATATAGATTTCTACAAATTTAGGGTATACCAAGAGAATCAAAAGAAGAATGTAATGTAAGCAAGCTATAAGGATCACCAACTTTCTTTTAGGCAATCTTGATTGATGCAAACCATAGACTATTTGGGTATAAACCTAATTAGTAAATAGAAACATTGATTAATACATAGTTCTGGATAGGTATGGTTCTAGAAATTTTAACACCCCAGTTTTGTTCTGGATAGATATGGTTCTTGAAATTTTAATGCCCCAGTTTTAAAAGTCCAAGTTTAATAAAGTGACTTGAATATGTAATGAAAGTCAATATAAGTAAAGATTAATAAGGCCTCTTTAGTATGAAATAGTTAGGTCAAGTAGGTAGCACAAGTACCTAATGAATGAGATATATAGCAATCTCCTTCATTGCATCAAGATGTTTTATTCCTCGAACTCTACAACCATCAAGCAGGTATCACAAGACATCAACAGCCAGCACATATAAAACCAGATGGTTTCCTTGTCTGATGGATTTCTTCAGAGGAATTCTATCTGATAGGGTTGTGTCTATTCCAGGGGAGGTGAAGTAATTAAGAACCACTTTGTTGATGATTCTCTTTCTTGCATTAAACTTTCCCAAGATTGATTTGAAGGAGCAATGGAATGTTTGGATATATTCTGCATTACAGGTGGGGTAGTAGTAAGTGTACAAGTCCAACTTTTGGTTCATTGGCCGGAAAATAGACCAATATGGTTAAGGCACTTTTGGTATCATATGAGGGATGGTGACATCGCTTGTTACCTGGGAGTACCCTTCGGAATCAACTTTTATGTCTTGTCCATGTAGCTATGGTGTTTAAAATTTACAGAGACTTCAACGTGAAATATAAAATAGGATGTTTAGAGACCTTCC
Organism: Pinus taeda; assembly: GCA_000404065.3. Classification (NCBI taxonomy): domain Eukaryota; kingdom Viridiplantae; phylum Streptophyta; class Pinopsida; order Pinales; family Pinaceae; genus Pinus; species Pinus taeda. Next base: position 126,946 of record APFE031224528.1, read on the forward strand.
TCTAGATAGAAAACTCAGTTATTGGAAACATTCTTCAAGCTCTTGATATCTATTATGTCCCTGCTTGTTTTTTATCACTTGCTCATTTGGTTGATTGGAAAAAATATATAGAGCCTTCCTGAAGTCCAAATCTGGGGGTGACCACTTGCTTCTTTTAGTGCCTTCGACAGTTTGTACTCTTCCAAAACAAGGAGGTGGGTTGGATCTTATTTATATCAGACTTCAAGTGGATATTCTATGGGCCAAAAGGAATGTTAGATGTCCTTTTGGTGACGATCATTGGAATAATCTCAAACATGGAATATCTTATGGGAAACACCAAAACAGGATAGGGACCAGATTTTTCTCAGTGATGCCATTGCTGTTCAGCAAGATTCCAGAAATGATGGCTCACTTGTAAGAAAGTACCTAGGAAGCATGGAAGAAAGCCACTCCTATACTTTCTTGGCATTGGAATGATTTTTGGAGAGGAATGGATCTGGATTGTTATTCAATTTAGACTTGCAAAGAACCATGGATAGAAACCTCCCTAAGAGACTATCCATGAAATGAATTTTCAGAGGAGAGATATCTGGGATGAGGGCACTAAATCATGGAAGACTTGGCACAATACCTCGCAAGAAATTAAAATAATTCCATCAGATAGTCCTACTAGTCATGGTATTCAACAGTCGATTCCACCAAATCAGATATACAAGCTCAACATGTTCATTCCAAATCCTATTTGGCAAGATTGGATGTATAAGCATGATAATCCTGTAGGGATCTACAAACCTAGATAAATATATTGATGCCTCAATAATTCTTTTCCTCTTCAAATGAACTTGAATAGACATTGGAGCCTCTTGGATGCAAAAGTAAAATGGAAAAATCACAATTGTTACTATTACTACAAAATATAGCACATAGCACAAAGCCTCCCTAAGCACTCTAGATTATGAGCGACAAGGGGATCAATCACCGCCATCTCCTTAGCAGTTGTTCCCCTGTTGTTTTGTGGTTGGATACTATCCCCACAAAGGAGGCTTCTTTAGAAAATCTCAGATATTAGATAACCCAAGTGTTTCCAAGCCAAATACCCTCGTGTCAGTCTTCATAATGAAATTCAAAATGTACTAATAATGTATTTATTATATTCATTTATTACATTCATTATTATTATTTTATATCTAGTCAAAGCATGTTCTTCATGCTTATAGGGCTTATTGAGTCAAAAACAAAATTCATTATGAGTCAAAGAAATGTAATTGAGTCAAAGTACCATTTGGACTTTTGTAAAGAAAAAGAAAAGATTTTTTATAGAGTCAAAAAGGTCGTTTTGTCATTCATAAGACCAAGTCGACCCTCCTAGACAAGTCGGCCTAAAAAGTCAACTATTTGACCTACTACTACTAGACATGTATAAATACAAAGAGTTCAACCTCATTCACTCACTCATTTGTCCACATCGATTTTTGCGCCAAGACAAGAAGAAAAACCGGTGAAGTCAAAGAACAGAGAAGCAGGTCAAAGGAAACAGAAGATGAATTGATTTTTTCCCTAGTTCTTCTCACATGTGTGAATTTGTCTGAAGTACTACAAGCCTGAAATTTCAGGGGGTTGAAATTACAGGGGCCACAATTTCAAGGAGGCTGAAATTTCAGGAATTGACTAGATTTTATAAGTTTGACCAACATTGAGTTTTATTGACTTTGACTTGTTAAAGAGACTTGGAGGAGCGTTGAATTTTGGTCTTTCTGGCAGTCTTGGTTTTGGTCTTGGATCTTGGATATCTCATTTTGATCTTGTTCATAAATCTAGGGGAAGCTAGATAAGGTGATTTCTCTTACTTTGATAACTGCTTGTGATGTCCTTGTACTTAACTTGATTAACTTCTTCTTTAACTTGATTATTATAGTGTTTACTATCATCAAACAGCTACCAAACAATGAAGATCAAAGGGACAAGAGGACACAAAATGTAGGCTATGAGCCACGGCCAAAACCCCTCCTCTTGAGAGGAAAACCCACAATAATTCTTCTCTTCTTATAGAATCTTCAAATGACGAATTTCAAGACCTAAGACCGGTGGAAAAGACCCCTCCAAGACCAAGTCAACCTTATTTCTTGATGAGCTTTCTTTATACAGCTTACAGCATCAAACTTTTATCTTTCAGCAACAACTTCGACCCTAGCAACCTTTCCAGCAACTTCGACCCTAGCAACTTTTCCAGCGACTTCAACCCTAGCAACTTTTCCAACAACTTCAACCCTAGCAACTTCGACCCCAACAACTTTGACCTCCAGCAACTTCGACCCCGGCGACTTTGACCTCCAGCAACTTCGACCTCCAATAACTTTTACTTAGCAACTTCAGAATTTTGTTTCCCTTAAGAGAGAGAGAGAGAGACCCAAAAACTTTGACTCTAGCTTTCTTCTTGAACTTTGTTTGCCTTAGGACTTCTTCCTTTTTAAGATCGAACTCTTTTTCTTGCTTATTCCTATGTCTTGGATGTGTGCTTCAAATGAAGTCGAATGCCTCTTATATATAGGCTTTCCAGGGGTACGATGACACCTCCAAGACCAAGTCAACCTTTTGTCTTGATGAGCTTTCTTTACACAGCTTACAACATCAAACTTTTATCTTTTAGCAACAAATTCGATCCCAACAACTTCGACCCTAGCAACTTTTCCAGCAACTTCGACCCTAGCAACTTTTCCAGCAACTTCGACCCCGGCAACTTTTCCAGCAACTTAGACCCTAGCAACTTTGACATCTAGCAACTTCGTCCTCCAGCAACTTCGACCTCCAGTAACTTTTACTTAGCAACTTCAGAATTTTGTTTCCCTTAAGAGAGAGAGAGAGAGACCCAAAAACTTTGACTCTAGCTTTCTTCTTGAACTTCGCTTGCCTTAGGACTTCTTCCTTTTTAAGATCGAACTCTTTTTCTTGCTTCTTCCTATGTCTTGGATGTGTGCTTCAAATGAAGTTGAATGCCTCTTATATATAGGCTTTCCAGGGGTACGAATTGCCTCCATGAGGTCGACTTTATCTTTCATGTAGGCCAACTTCTTGTAGCTCGTTGACAAGATCTTAGAGGGTCTTTCATGACTCAAATAAATTTCTTTTGCATAATACAAGATGCCCAAAGGGGTCTAACATGTATGACAACCACTCTTTTGTCTTCATAATTCTATGACAAACCTAGAAGCACTCAATGGGTGCTTGACCCACAAATAAATTTACCTTGAGAATGAAACCCATGCATCAAGAATGTCAATAATAAATTTCTTTTTCTCTTTTCATCAAATACATAAAATCATGATTACAATAGACATTATGAAGACCGAACTTAGTTACACATTTCAACACTCCCTCTTAACTAGGGAGGTAGTCATAATCCATACATGGTACTTGGACATTCTATAACTGAAGAATTCTCATACGAAGAGTCGGACTGGTAAGCCATATCATAAGCTATTATTTCAGCTTATCTCATTGCATCTCATCATACCAACCAGCATTGTCACATAGCAAGGCCTGGACTAACAACTCTATCTCTCCACAAGATCAGAGCACAATGATGGCAAGACAATGGCTGATAGACACCATCGTCATTGTCTCTTAAGGCACATACCCCATCTGGATGTTCACAAGGTATTTCCTTTTAGGACAATTCATGTCTTGGAATAACACATCCTCAAGAAATTTCCTCTTCGACTACTATTACCTATTGGATGCCCTACCATATCCTTAAAGAGTATTAGAAACCAAATGCTTACCCAATCCTCCATTCTTTCTTCATAACATGAAGACAAGAATGATGTGTCTATCTCTCCCTCTCAACTAGGGAGGATCTACACATTCCTATAAAAGGAATATACCCAAAGTTCCTTCTTACCTAGGAACTTGCCCAAGCTTCCTCTTAACTAGGGTCTTGTTTCCAACATCAGCTATCATCTCTTTGGTGGAGATCATGGTTCTACCAGCTACTAGTAGGGCTCCTCCTTTTGATGTCATGAACTTCTTCATCATGGAGCCTTCATCTTTTAGATCTTCTTCATAGGGCATCGGCCATCTTCTCCATCACTTTCCTTCAACAAACCATAGGGTTGAACCAATTGTCATGTCTTCCTTCTCTTCATCAGAAAGTGATCTTCTAGTCCACATCTGCCTATCCTTCATACAACTACCTCTTCCAAGTCATGTTTTCTTTCAGGATCTTCCATCCAATCTCATGAGTACTAGTTATAGATGCCTTCTACAACCCTCTTTTGGTAGCCCTATATTAACCGAACTAGATGTTTTCAAAAATCAAAATGAACATCAAATCAAAGTTACCTTTTTATGACATCCTTTCGTCATGACATCAACTTCTTGCAGCATCAACATCCGGCGCGTGTATGAACCCATCTCCAAGACATTCATTACCAAGATTAGTGTTATTTTTAGTTACTAATGGTATGTTCTATGCTTAGCACAATTACTTCAATGTTCCTACAGTAGCCCAATGACAATTTCCAATTTAGATTTCCACAACAATCATTAACCATACATCACATTGACAGTAAATGTAGATAGGACATGAATAACAAAATGCAGAAGACAAGCCAAGACAAGAGAACACCAGATTTAGTGGATGCCAAGGAAAAACCCCAATGTGGGGAAAAGCATTTGATCAATTCTTCTTATTTTTATATCAAATGTTCAGCAGAGAGAGAGAGTACAAAACGTCAAAGTAAACTTGCCAGATGAAATTCAAAAGAGCCCTGTCAAACTTGCAGTCAACTGCACTCAAATTGAACCCTAGCCAAAAAGTCAAAGATGGTCAACACAGCAGCCAAACTTGTTCTTTGAAGCTCAGTCAAAGGCAATCCAACTCGGCCTCCAACAACGGTCAAAGTCAGCCCAAAACAGTCATAAAATTTGTGGTCAAACTTGGTCAACCTGAAGTCAACCCTGTGGTCAAACGGGCCTATGGTCAACAAGGTCAAGCATCTCATAAAATCTTGGTTTCTGTGCCAATCAATGTGGCCTAGTCAAATAGAGTCAAACCCTTCAAAATCACAATCAAATTTGGTCAAACAAGCCCCGGTAAACGCTCGTCAAACTTCAGCCAACTCCTAAAATTTTCGACCCTGTACATATGTCTGAAATTCGTCCTCCTTGCCACATGTGTGAGAGAAAGAGAATGCCCAATAGTTGTACAAACCAATGAGAGGAGAGAGAAGAATGTGAGTGATGATGATGCCAAATGAGGTGAGAGGTCACTTGTATTTATACAAGTCGTTGAGGGTAAAGTGACAAGTCTCTTGGGCTTTATGAGCCTACATGATGATGTGGCCGACCTAAAAAAATTGCACATGTGTGGGTATAAATTCAAAAACACACTTTTGCTTGTCCAAATTAGATATCTTTAGATCAATTTTGGTTCTCTCGAAAAGAGGAATTCAATCCAATCATCATCTTCATCAAATGAGTTGTCTAAAGTGGAATTTGGCCCTAGTTGCCAATTTTAACACTCCCTCCCAACTATATGGAAAATTCTACCTACCAATCCATCCATCATCATCGATCATCCTGCCATCCTGTCATCATGTACCATCTTTGTATCTCATCTCATCTTTGCTCTGCTAAACACTAATATGAATAGTGAAGAAGAATTGATCGAGAGTGAGTCAGAAGACCTTACCACTCTCCACTGACAAAAGTCAGTCTAGAGGTAGAACCTTAATCAGAGTTGATCCCAGATCAAGTTGTTGAACATCATGCATCCTATACATAGGGAGTACAGCAGTACACGATGCATCCATCAGTAGTGTTATGGTCCCTATCCACTTTTCCCAACCCGGCTAGATGAGAGGTACTTCCCATGAGTCTTGGACTACATGTGTAGGATGTACGTTGGGGCATCAGCAGGAGAAGGTGAACCACTCATCCTGCTCATATGCCATAGGAGAAGGTGAACCACTCATCCTATTGTGAAAAAATTCATAGATCTAACAATCTCAGGAATCCTACTACAACCAACTGAATCTACTTCACCTAGATAGTAAATTATATTACAAACTTATTTCAGATTTCTTCTTGAAACATTTAAGTAAATTACTGAAGCAACCTACACCAAATTAAATATGATTCTGAAACACGGAAACTGAGCAACGAAATACAAACACATAGGGCACCCATTACTTTTGGACAAATGTCCCCAGAAAAAACCCAACTTGGGAAAACCGATGCAGCAGTGAGGGTTTTATTTTATTATGCAGCAGTGAAATCTGAGATCTATGGATGCCCAACTGGCAATCCAAACAGCAAGCAAATCTAGCAAAGATATACCCTAAGCAACCCCGACACTCGTGTTGCCTGCAATCGCGTTCCTGCATTTCAGCGTTACTGCACTCGCGTTCTTGCACTCGCACGTTCCTGCACTGGGAATAACTCATCCTCTTGCTACAACCTCTTCGGATCTGGAAATCTTCCTCCGGATCACTGTCCCTACCCCTCTACTACAAAAGATCTCTTCAATCAGAATTTCCTCCTGAGAACTTCTCACTTCAGAAATTCGATCTCTTGATCTCTCGGTGTATTTCCCAAATGACCCTCAAGCCCCTTCTTATATCTTCCTGTTGGACAACCAACGGCCTAGATTTATTCCTAAATCAAAGTCTCAACTCATTTTCACTTGATCTCCGTCTTTATTTAGAAGATTCACCCACAATTAGATTAATACCCATTAATATTTTAATTTTCCTAAGTTTAGACTTAGGAACTCAATTAAAAATATTAATTATTTTAATATAATTGTCTCTGGGTGGAATTTCCCAAAACGGTTGCTAGGTTCTTTGGAATGCATGTGCCCAACCCTCCTTGCAAAATTTGAGGCTCAGAGCACATCCGATGCTACCCCAAATCAACACTCCCTCTTAGCGAGGAATGTGCTCTAGCAATACACTGCTACTGCATACTACTCTGACTCTAAAGCATCGTTCTCTACATTGTTGATGTCTGACATATTGTCCACCAACTACTACGTTGTTGTTGCTACTGTACTGTTTCCTTTTGACACTGCCATAGCCAATGCTACATCTATACTACAGCTGCCTCTCAAATGTTGTATCTACTATGCTAGTAGCATTGCCACTACTAAAACTGCATCTGTACTGCAACTCAGTTGCTGAGAGAAGAAATTGAAAACACCCAAAACTGGATAAGTATCCCGTGGATACACCTCATTGTTGAAAACCTGACTGCTGCTAGTCCCACGCCGTCTTCTAAAGCCACTGCACTGCTGAAGCTCTGCATTGTGCCTCCATGCACTGTTGCTTCTCTGCTCTGCCTGCTCAAGTTCTGGCGATACTAACTACTGCATCGATCGCTCCAACATTCCATGGCACCAACTGAAAACTCCTCCATCCCGCTACTACTAATCATGGGCTCCCGTAGCAAGGTGATGATCCAAGAGGTGGGCTCCTCAAGGGTCCTACCCATCTGTAGCTCTATCAAACTACAGTTCTATATTAGCCCACCTCCCTCCTGGAGGTATCTTGGTTGTCATGGTGAACTCCTTATGTTCGATATTTGCGACTACAACCTTAGGATTGTGCTTCTCATTCTTGTTCTTTTTCTTCAAGGGACACTAGGATGCATAGTGGCCCATCTCGCCACATCTGAAACACTTCACCTTGGAGACATCCTTCTTTCGTCTCTATTTCCCCCGCTGCCCCTTCGATGCAAGGGTTGCATTATCCTCCTCCTCTACTTTGGGCTTCGACCCACTACTGTTGTTGATTTCGCCAAGTTTGACCTTGACCAGGTCTCTCCTCAGCGCTTCTTGTTTCAGAGTGGCCCACATCTCATCCTAATTAGGCAATGTTGCTCTGCCCAAGATACTCTGGACAAAGACTTGCCACTCATCTGAGACAAAATTTAGGGCCAGTCTCACTAACTCCGAATCCTGAGGTGTATGCCCCGCAGTTGACAACTCATCATGAGTCTCCTTTAGCTTTGTGAGGAATGGATCCACACATTCTCCCTTCTGCATCTGCGCAAATCTCAACTTATGTTCCAAGTACATCTTCTGTTGCTAAGAATATCCCTGATACAATGTGGCCAAAGCATCCCACATCTCCTTAGCAGTTGCTCTACTAGCAATGTCGCACACCACGTGATCCTTGACTCCATCCAGGATCATCCTCTTGGCCTTCGCCATCTCAACCTTGTACTTTTTCAACGGATCTACATCTGCAGGTTCAACTACCGCACTATCGACGTACGTCTTGAGGGCATGCTCATCTAAAAGGAAAGATATTCTAGCCTTCCAGATGACGTAGTTGGATGCTCTATCCAACCTGTCTTGATCCCTCAAGCCACTGGTTGCCATATCCTCTGAAAACTGTCGAACAACTCCCTCTTTCCCCTTACTACGTAGCTTCTAGGTTGGCTTATGCACTCCCTGATGGAGTTGGTAAGTCTACTAATCAACAAATGAGAAATATTGATTTCCTTGGCAAGAAATCACTGAGAACGTATACCCTCACTATGCGATCTGCTTCCTTCTTCCGACGACTTTTTTGCCCAACACTCAACTCGTAGAAAATTGCGTCCCTCTAGCTCTACGCTGATGCTCTGCGTGGTTCCCTCTACCTTGGCAACTTCTTGATCCGACAGTCTTACCTTTTTTTCAGCTGACTCAGAGAGAGACACCCAAAAAATATAGCCCTCTTAGCTAGAACTACGAAATCCCTCAGGGGATTCAAACTATTGCTTGCAGCAGCAAGTCGGCCCTTGTTTCAGTGCTAGATCTGCTCTTCCTATTTCACATCAACACCTCTAATACCATGTGAAAATTCCTAGATCTAACAATCTTAGGAATCCTAGTGCAACCAACTGAATCTACTTCACCTAGATCATAAATTACATTATAAAATTATTTCAGATTTCTTCTTGAAACATTGAAGTAAATTACTGAAGCAGCCTACACCAAATTAAATATGATTCTGAAACATAGAAACTGAGCAAGGAAATATAAACACATAGGACACCGTTATTTTTGGACAAATGTCGTCAGAAAAACCCAACTTGGGAAAACCGATGCAGCAGTGAGGGTTTTATTTTATTATTCAGTAGTGAAATTTGAGTACATCTATGGACGCCCAATTGGCAATCCAAATAGTAAGAAAATCTGGCAGAGATATTCCCTAAGCAACCCCGGCACTCATGTTGCATGCACTCGCGTTCCTGCACTTGCGCATTCATGCACTTGCACATTCCTGCACTCGCGCGTTCTTGCACTTCCCAATTTCTGCACTTGCGCGTTCCTGCACTCACGCGTTCCTGCACTCGCGCTTTCGTGCAGTTGCACGTTCCTGCACTGGGAATAACTCAGCCTCTTGTTACTGCCTCTCTGGATCTAGAAAACTTCCTTGGGATCACTATCCCTGCCCCTCTACTGCAAAAGGTCTCTTTGATCAGAATTTCCTCCTGAGAACTTCTCACTTCAGAAATTCGATCTCTTGATCTCTCCTAGTGTATTTTCCAAATGACCCTCAAGCCCCTTCTTATATCTTCCTATTGGACAACCAACAACCTAGATTAACTCCTAATCAAAGGCTTAGATAATTTTGACTTGGATCTCCGTCTTTATCTAGAAGATTCACCCACAATTAGATTAATACCCATTGATATTTTAATTTTCCCAAGTTTGGACCTAGGAACTCCATTAAATATATTAATTATTTTAATGTAATCATCTCTGGGTGGAACTTCCCAAAACGGTTTCAGGGTTCTTTGGAATGCATGTGCCCAAGCCACCCTGCAAAATTTGAGGCTTAGAGCACATCCGATGCTACCCCAAATCAACACCTATGCATATGTCAATTGTAGGGGAAGGTGAACCACTCACCCTACACACATGTCAACCATCATAAGGTATCACAGGGGAAAGTGAACCACTCACCATGTACACGCCGCACCAAAAGGGGAAGTTGAACCACTCATCCTATGGTCACTCATAGCTCCAAGAAGAATCCCAAGCCCCAAGGAGCGCCCAGAGCTTAATGTCCAACTCAAGCGAAACACTCATGGGAGAGTCTTTCCACAACTCCAAGTCTCTCTCGGAAGGCTAAGAATTTGACCTCCCTAAGGGCTTTGTGAGGACGTTTGTGACTTGCTCATCAGTCCTGATGTGATGGAGCCTTATTGCTCCCTGTTGTACCATATCCCGGATTGAGTGGTACCTAATATCAATGTGTTTGGAGCGGTCATTGAACATAGGATTCTTTGAAAGGTGAATCCCACTCTGCTTGTCGCAGAAGATCACAATGGTATCTAGCACGTCCTCAAATAGCTCACTAAAGAGCTTCCTCAACCAAACAACCTCACAAAAGGCCATACTAGCTACAATGTATTCAGACTTGGCAATGCTTAGAGTAACCGATTTCTACTTCTTGATCATCCAAGAAACTGAAGCAGACCCCAATGAGAAGCAACATCCAGACGTGCTTTTTCGATCCACTGCCACCCCAATCAGCATCAATATATACATACAGCCTCAAATTCCCGACAGTGTATCTCAGCCCATAGTTGATTGTGCCACGAAGATATCTCAAGAGATTCTTAGCAGCAATCTAATGTATGCGATGAGGCTCAACCATAAATTGACTCTACATATTCACAGCGAGGCAAATGTGAGAACGGAAGTTTACCAAGAACCAAGAACATCAGGGCCCCCACAAGTTGTCTATATTCAAAAGGGTTTTGCAATTCAGGCCTAGCAGTACTACCACATAGCTTCTTGAAGTTTAGTTCCATCGGAGTAGACATAGACTTGCAATCCACCATCCCACATCTCTCAAGCAGCTTCACAATGTATTTCCCTTGAGAAAGGAAAATCTCAACTAGCTTTTCCCAAACCTCCAGGCCTAGGAAGTAGTGCATCAATCCTAGGTCCTTCATCTCGAACTCGGAGGCCAACTCCATCTTGCATTGATAAATGAGAGGGACTGCACCAGTCAAAAAGAGATCATCTACATAAAGGACCAAAAAGAGAGGCATGTCATTTTCAACCTTGAAGTGTAGGTTAGGATCAGCATTGCTCCTCTTAAATCACAGCTTCATAAGATAGTTGTCAATCCTCTCATACCAAGCCCTAGGGGCTTGCTTCAACCCATAAACGGCTTTCTTCAATCTGCATACATGTGTCCTTTGATCTTGTACTTCAAACCCCTGTGGTTGTTCCAAGTAGACTTCCTCCTTAAGCAAGCCATGCAAGAAAGAAACCTTAACGTCCATTTGATGTATGCTACATCCTTGAGAAGCAACGAGAGTAATAATAAATCGGATAGTGGTATAGTGGGAAACTGGTGCAAATATTTTGTCATAGTCCACTCCTTCCTTTTCAGAGAATCCTCGAGCAACGAACTTGGCCTTATATTTTTCAGCACTCCTGTCAGCTCCATGTTTTATTTTGTAAAGCCATTTAGAAGTGACCACAGACTTGTCCTTACGTCTAGGCACCACATCCCAGACATCATTCTTCATGATAGATTCATATTCCTCATTCATCGCATCTTTCCAGACTTGGTGCTTTACATCTTATTCGAACGAACATGGCTCAATTTGAACAATAGTACTCATAGCAGCTAAGCACCCTTGATACCTGTTTGGCTTCTTACTTTCACGAAATGTCCCTCTTGGAGCAGTATGTCTTTTAGCATCTTTGAGACTATCTTTGAGGCACAAAGGTCTTTTCCTTGAGCTAGAGGGATCACCAGGAGGTGGATCAATGGGATCCATTGGGCCTTCAACATCGGGCATAGGCTCATATGTCAAAGGTTCATCCTATTTTTCTATAGCATCATCGTTATCCTTCCTTGAAATGGGGAGATCTCGGGCTTTCCCAAGGGTAGTGTCTTCATCGAAGGTGACATCATGGCTATTGAAGGAAATATGACTAGGTTCAGTCTTCATAAATGTAATTTTAATATTTGTATTTATTCAAGAAAAGAAATATTATTTTTATAATGTATGTCAATGAGTTTCTTGCTCATTCAAATAGGTCTAACACTATTTAAAGTGCTATAGGTAAGTCAAATAGTCAAAAGAAAAGGTTGAATACCTTAAGGGCATGTTACACCTTGTATAAGTATGTATTAAAGTCAAGAGAATACCTCCAAGCAAAGACAAGTCTCCTCCTATACTAAGGTACCATTAAAAAGCTCCTTCAAGCATGCAATACCACCAAGGAAACCATCCGAAATCTACTCTTCTAGTCGGCCTGCAAATAGTTAACTAGTCGGCCTACATGTCGGCCTAGAGGAGGGATAGTGCTCTATATATAGAGGTTGTCACTCCCTCATAAAGAAGATAACACAAGCTTTGAAATCAGCAAAGAGACAAGCTGAGAAGGAAGGTAAGGGAAGTCTAAAGGGTCTCCAAAAGTGCAGCGAAGGTCAGGGATTGTTTCTAGGGCTAGAAATAGTCACACATGCGAGGAGGAGGAGGAGGACAGACTGCAGATATAGCAGCAACAAGTTTTTAGTGCAAGATTCATTGGTGTTTGGCCTAGTCACTAGGCCTACAAGGCCTCCCAAGTCAAGCGAAGAAGTCCCTCTCTCTAGCGAAGGAAAACGACCCTAATTCTCTAGGGTACCTCTCACACGTGCGAGAATTAGGGTTTCACTATTGTTATAACAACCCTCCCTTAACAATCATAAAATTTCATTGGTTGGCTAAGAGAGAGAAGGAATCATCATAAGAGAAGTATCTCATCTAAGGCATGTCTTCTAGAGCAAGTATAATAAGACTTATCAACAATTGCAAGAAGAACGAAGTGCTGGAAGAAGTGTCGGGGAACAAAGTGCTGAGAAACAAGGTGCAGAAAGAGGGAAGGACTTGACTTGTTCTTGGAGGATATTCGTGTCAGGGGTCTAGGGTTTGGCATTGACCAATAATAAGATTCAATAAGGGAAACTTAGTAAAGGGTTTTCCTCTCATGAGAAGAGAGGTTTTGGCCCTGGCAGAGAGCCAACATCTTGTGTTCTTGTTTTTATGTTTTGGTAGCAGTTTTATGAAGTACACACATATGCACTAATAATAATAAGAAGAAGAATAAGCTAATAAGGAAAAGTAAAAATACTCCACAAATTGTTATCAAGTAACGAGAATCACACTACACTACTTTGCCCTAGATTTTTCAACATGGAATCAGAGCTAAGGTGACTCATCAAGGAAAGGGCATCTCAAGAACACTCATCAGGGAAGAAGCATCTCCAAAGTTGAAGCATCAATCCTAGAATTCTCAATCACCTCAAGGACAAGAAGGGTCATCATCCATCAACCAAGTGCTAGAAAAAGAACCTTACATAAAGGCACCTACAAAGAAGAGCAGATTGAAGGACCTACATCAAGCTACAAGTCTTCAAGCAAATCTCATCATCAAGCAAGTCCACTTGGAGAAGGCAACTTGAAAAACATCAAAATCCAAGGCAAGCCATCAAGTCTTGAAGGAGGAAGCAAATCCATCACATCTCAAAAATCTATCAAGTAAGTAAATGTCCCCTTCTGAATATACATCAATGTCTTTTTGCAAGGAAAGCAATAAATTGGTAGGTTACCAATACCTTTCTTGCATGGAAGAAGAGGATTGATTTACTTCTCAAGGAGAATGAACTCCTAGAACATGTCAAAGGGGATATCACTATCCCTGCTAAGGAACAAACTCAAGCCTTAGCCAAGTACAATAAGAATGAGACAAGAGCTCAAAGTATTCTGATAGAATCAATCAAAGACTCTCTCATTCCTTATGTTTCCAAGTTTGAGACATCAAAAGAAATTTATGATAAGCTAGTTGAGCTATTCTCAGTATCCACAATCGAAGAAGTGATATCTCTGAGGAATGAATTGCAAGATGAAGATAACAAAGGAAGGAATAGCTCCCTACTTCATGAAAATATCTTAAATGAGAGATCAACTTCAAGAGCTTGGGGAAGTCATGTCCGACAAAGAGATGACAACTGTAGTACTCAATGCTCTACCTAAGGAGTGGGCAAACTTCACATCAAACATATATGCCAAGAAGGAAACAACCACTCTCAGTGAAATGTGGTCCCTATGCAGCACAGAGGAAACCAGACTTAAGAAGATGTGGGATCAGAGGAGAAAGCATTTGCTACCATGGCCAAGAGAAAGGCTAAATTTGGAAAATTTGGTCCACAAAGAACAAACAACAAAGACATGTCCAAAATCCAATGTTTTAGATGCTAAGAATATGGACACTACAAAAGGAATTGTCCTAAGCTTAATAAGGACAACAACAAAAGGAGGGAAGAAGCTCACATAACTCAAGAAGTGAAAGAAGAAGGAAAGAAGCAAAAGAAGGAAGATCCTCCGGATCTCTACTATGACTAGGTCAAACTCTTTACTTCTAGACTTCTTTCAAAGTTTTGAGTAGTATAGGAGCATGTAGGAATAGAATAAAATTACATGGCTAGAAACATCCTCTAGAATCTATAAGCATGATGTACATAGAGTTCTAGATACTCATCAAGATGTAGCATTTATGATAAGAACAAAAAATGCATGAGTAGGAACATCTTCTAGAATATAGGAGCATGCCAGATGTAGCTCAAGATATTCATGTAGAAGATCCATGAAAAAAGAAGATTGATCATGATTAAGAATCTTAGAAGATCTCCATCATCAAAAGAAAATAAACATTTGCAAGGCAAAGGTCTTTAATATCCTATAATGGAATATTCAAAAGAAGGTTCATGACCCAAACTAGATGTCTCATCGGGAATCCCATTCATGGGATTCAAGAAAAGGATGATATGCAGGCAAGCTAAGATGAAGCAAGAAGGGCCACACCAAGGACAACCAAATGAAGCCAAGATGATCAAAGGAGAATCAAGATGAGGTATGTATACATCAAAGTTTAGTCATGTTATCATTTGTATATTATTGACTCGTGGGAATAGTTCTATAACATGATCAAGCACAAAAAAATCTCTTCACCAAGGACATGCTCGAAAGCATGTCCTACATTGCAATGAAGGTCAACAAAAGAATATGTTAACATAAGGAGTATAAGATTGTTGACTAAGAAGCAAGAAGAAATGTTGACTAGTCTAGGAAGCAAGCAATGAAGAAATGTTGTTGGGTCCCTATAATACTAGTGATTACCCCATTACTATGGTAGTTGTACCCCTTATTAATATTGTTGTGCCCCTATTGCCCCCATAT